>JAIPRM010000468.1:37344-55946 GCA_025469315.1 Stegophylla sp. TES_Ste_2020
AATTTTTCTCGCCGTGAAAACCATCCTTGAACTTCAACGAACATTTGAAAAAAATAATTGGCCAAATTGGTCCAGGCGTTGTTGAGTTATGCGCTTACCAACACATTTTGCGATTCATTTTTATATTATAGATTAATATGGTTTTGTATATTTGTTGTCATAAATTATCAGTTGTATTTCAATGCATTATCATAATCAGCAAAATACATTCATGTCTTCTTCAGAAATAAATAAATACATATTTATAATATATTCTGTATCTCAGAAAGTATTTGAGATAAAGATTTTTCTTAATGAACTTACCTGAAATCGGTGAGTTTCATCTTAAATCGTTATCAATTTTTGACACCCCGAATATAACATAAAATTGTCAGCTGGTCGAGTAAACATAATTTTTGTGTAATCATAACAAACATTAATATTTTTAAGTAAAATAGTCCTGAATAAACTGAAGCTCTGCTCAGAATCATCTTATTAAAGAAATGATTTATCGTTTCTTTAGAATTCAGTACACCCACAAGAGTATTCCACTTGAAAAATGGAGAATACCCAAGATGCAAAGTACATCTTTTAAATTTTAAGGACATATTTTAAAGAATATTGGGGCATATATAAGCGCATATTTTAATGTTATTTATTTCTGTAAGTCTTGAACCTTGTAAAAATAAAATGTTGTACAAGATTAATTAAATTTACTTTGATTTTGATTTTCAGATGATTTTCGATTATTTTGTGGAGATTTAGGTAATGATGTTACTGATGAATTATTAGCTCGTACATTTAGTCGCTATCCATCATTTCAAAAAGCTCGTGTTGTACGTGATCGTCGAACTATGAAAACTCGTGGTTTTGGATTTGTTTCATTTAAAGATCCTGCTGACTTTATAAGAGCTACTAAAGAACTTAATGGTATTTACTTTGTTCTTTCTAAATAATATAATGAATATTGTTTATACAAATATTAATTATGATAAATTATTGATAGTTGGACTATATCTTTACCTTTATTAATGTATAATTATTTTTTAGGTCGATATGTGGGCAGTAGACCTATAAAACTACGAAAAAGTATGTGGAAAAATAGAAGTTTGGAAGTAGCTAAAAAGAAGGAAAAAGAAAAGGCTGCACTGATAAATTTACTTACTGGCCAATCTTCATAATTATACTATTTAATGTAAACAATGTATAATTTTTCTATGAAGTTGTATACTTCAAGATTTACTATTTTTTTTCTTAATTTTACACTTTAATATGTGTTGTTTTTAAATTATGTATATATATATATATATATTTAAGTTTACAATTTAAAAGTAATTTTAATGAAATTTACCAAGTATTTAAAAAGTACACAAATAATTTTTATTCAAAAACAGATTTGTTGTTGCTTTAATCGAACTCTGTAGCAAATTGTTATTTAATATTAACTCAACTGCTAAAAAGTTAAGTCATACATACAGATTACTCATTTGAACCAATATAGTATGAGATTCAACAATTTAACTATAATAATTGTTTAATAATCTGTCAGTATCCAGCCAGACAAATAAATTTCATTACAAGTCCCACGATTATTATTTTATATATATATATAATGTCTAATCTGTTGATAATACCGAAATAATTTTAACATTACTCATACAACTTGGTTTATGTTAATATTTTTTTTAAATATTAACATTATTTAGGTATTATTAAATTTATACACACGTGCATGGCTAATCAGTGGGATAAATGTGTCAACTATATTCGGTTATGATTATATTTTTACATGAGCTGTTATAAATACTAGTTGAGCATTCTGTTGAATTCTATTAGTGTTACCATTATGGGTGTTTTCATAGATTCTGAGCAGAGCGAAGAAGGTTATGAATTTACAATGTTTTTTTTTTCGTTCTAAAAACTCTTTATTACAAAAGAAATAATTTTACATTTATTTAAGTTTTGTATTCTGTGTGCTTCAAATAAATTAAAACCAAAGAAAAAATTATTGGTTATCAATCCATTTGTGTGCCATGAATTAATAGCTGAGGATCGGGTAGATTGATCATTAGATATTTGGATTGATTTGGTGATCTTGATAATGTGTTAGATTAGAAATATTATTTTTAGGAAAAATATCATATAAAATGTTAAGAAATGTTATATTAAAATTATATTTTATTTAAGTTTTATTAGATACATTATCCAGATCGAGTTATCTAATGTCAACGTTAACAGAATATTCTTAAAATTAGCCATTTTTTTTTTAATTGTAAATAATAAAAATGTTAGGAATCGGATAATGTTAACATAAGCCACAGTTCAGACATTAGTCGCGGCTTGCAACATATTAAGTAATGTGCTAAAACATTATCATTGTTTAATGTTTAATCAATATAATTTTATGTATGTTATTATGTTATACATCCAAAAAGAAAACTAACAATATTCTCTTAAGTTTTAATATTAGTTTAATTAATTAAATTAAAGAAGGAAAAAACAAAGTTTCCATTTATGTTATCAAGAATACAAATTATTTTCGGTATGTTAAAACACTGTTGATAATGGGAAAAATTTTTTAGCACTATTATTTTTGAAGTTACACGACTAAATTACAAAAATTGGTTATCATGAAAATCTAATTTATGGCATATTTTACTGCTTTTAATACAATTTGAATTAATTTTTCCTCGTATTTGAAAAAAAAAAGCCAGACATACTTCGCACAACAGGTGGTATTCTCTTGACTGGCGTATTAAAATTTAAACGATAAATCATTTCTTCAATAAAACGATTCTGAACGAGGGAAATTAATAATTCGAAAAATATTCAAAAATTTTTTTTTACATTTTCAAAATTTTTTTGCGCCAAAATCTTTTTTATAGGATTTTCTATCTATGATTAAATTTTCATAAAATTCTGATCAAAAAATGATGGTTTTTGAGTCGTTTTTGTCAAATTTCGGGTAGTTTTTTCCAAAAAAAAACATTGAAGAATTGAGAAATTCAAAAAATGACCTCTCTAAAGTACAATCTAGAGGTGAATTGGGTTTCAAAAAGTTATTGATCGAAACTTTTGGACAAGTATTTCTATACGAAAAGTTGTACACAGAAAAAAAAATAAACATCATTGTAAAAACACTAGCTTATTCACTTCGTTCAGAATCTAAAACATTTAATAATTCAGAAACAATTATCTATAAAGCGTAGTATTATTTAGAGCTTAATTTTGGATCTCTTAGGTAGCTGAAAAAAACTTTTGGATAAGTTATTCTACTAGGTACTAATTTTACTGCTTAAAAGTAAATAACATTGTAAAACAACTTAGCCATTTTTCGCTCCAATCAGAATATGAAACATTTTTTTTTCATTCATAACTCGTTTTATACTCGGTTAAGGTTTTGGGGGAAAAAATAATTTAGAGGATTGAATAGTAATTGTAAATTTACTATCAACAATGTGATCTACTTCTTGGTTGGATTTAAAACTGACTTTCATGTCAATGTTTTGATCAACTAAGTTATGAAATTTACCGGTTAATAAGAGGATGAAATTTGGGTGGAGAAGAAAGGATTGATGGCGATGCAAATACTGACACATGTACAGCTGAATGCTCCGAACTTGGTTCAAAATTAAAAGTTGTAAAAAATAAGTAACTAAGAGTAAATAATTGGAAATAAAAATATCTGATATATCCGGTGTAACGTAAGCCAAGTACGTCAGTGCTGGTGAACCTAGTATTTTATTATCAGGTTAAGTTTTAGAAAAAAAATAAACATCATTGTAAAATTATAAGCTTCTTTGCTCTGCTCAGAGTCTAAAAAACATCATTGTAAAAATAATAGCTTCTAGGCTTCGCTCAGAATCTGAAATTATCACATGGTTTTCTATTGTTCAGCATTAATGCCATCTGCAATTCAGTATTTAATGAAAAACTCTTATTGAAATAATATAGACAGGAAATAGTTAAGAAAGAAAAACAAAAAATAATAATACACTGAAGAAATATTGTCAAAACAACTTTATGGTGTTAAAACGATAAAAATAACAGTACATTTTATTTATTTAATTATACATTGTTATATACTTTTTTTAATGTATTTTGGTAAATATATAAAGCAAATTTTTAATTTTAAACTATGGATGAGACTATGAAAGATAAATATAGATAGAAATTTAAAAAAAATAAAAATAAATTAAAATATTTATCTAGTTTTTACACCATTTATGATTTTTTTTTTTTTGTTATATAAAACTGTACAACTTATTTCTTCAATAATAACTTTAACAATTCTTAATTTCATAATGACAACTATAATTAATATTTTGGTATATACGATAATAATAAATATTGTCAATTAAAGATGAGAATACAAATAAATTAAGAAAACTTATTAAATAAATGTGGACATAGTTTTATAATTAAAATATTATAGTACAGAAGGGAGAATTTTTTTAAAAAATAAAGTAATAAATAAACTTAAAAAATTTAAACGTGCAACAAAAAAAAGAAAAATAATAATAATAATAATAATAAAACATGTAATATACAAAAAGTCTATCATAAGAAAAATTATTATAATACGAAACATAAAATCACAGTTTTCGATTAATTTGTCAATAATTAATAAATAAATGATTTTCTTAAATTTTAATGTACAATAGTAATTTACAAACAAGTAACATTTCATTATATTTAAAAATATAATCATAAAATATACAGTCTAATTTGTATTTGTTAATTTATACAATTAAATATTTTGATTATATACATATGTTACAAATTATATTTATACAGAGTATATCATTTAGATATTTTCTTCTCTATTTAAAATTAAAATGGTTAATAACTGAAAAATACAGTATCAGGATGAATAATTGTGATGATAATAATTTATTATATTTAATAGTAATTACTCAAAATTATCAAGTGATGAATAATAAAAAAAAAATCAATTAGAAACGAAATAATCTATAAATAATATGTATTAAATATACAATTAAATTTTAATTACTTTAAAAATTGAATACTGCTCGACAAGAGTATCCTTCCAAGATACTTATTTTGGTTAGATTTTTTATGGTTTGGTTAATCAAAGGAAGGGTTGACAGGAAAGACGTGGAGTGTAGCAATTCATATATTTAACAGTATTAAATAAAAACAAAAAATGTATTATAATCACTATTTAATACAGACCTAATGCTCCAGGGGGGGTTATCAAACAATTTTGGGTGGCTCTAAAAAATATCTAACACCATTCATTTTTTACTTTAATTATTTATTACATTAGCAAAATGTGTTAAAAATATATCATTATAATTTATAATTATTTATATAATAAAGAAGACTTCATTAAACCATTCATTACAAAAAAGAACATAATTTTTAATGTTAATAAAAATGAATTTACTTATATTTGTAATTGAATTTATACTCATAGCATGTTTTAATTGTCAACAAATCACAGGTTTCTAAGTTAATCACAATTATGTATGATAAGAATATTTTGGAGATTTTCTAATTCCATAAATACAATGAGATATCTTCATAGCCCATTATTCTGTAAGAAAATGAAATCAGAAAATGTGTTACATGGCACGTTTTTCCCACCAACCCTTCAACTACCGTAATGTGCTGATAGAAAATTATTCCGACAAAATTAAAATTTACAAATTGTTTGCCGTTTCAGTTTTTAGAAAATAAATTGTTTTCATTTCATCATATAATTTAAGGATTAAAAAAATTGAAATATCATTTACGTTCAATAATGTAATAAAAATTATCGAGAGAGTTTGAACCCCAATTCATTAACTGCGTCATCCGTCAATGTTAACAATTAAAACTGTTTATATACTATTTAACAAAATACTTAATTTTTTATATATATAAGATTAATTTCACAACATATTGTACATTAATGAGTACAGCAACCTTAGTAGCGGAGAAATCAATGACTTAGGGATAATGCACTTTTAAGAACGTTGGTTAAACAATTTTTAATCTTAAAAGAACACGATAAACGTATTACCTATACAAAATAATATTTTAATATGCCTCTCAATAAACCAAGGAACTATTACATTGTAATTAAAATATAATAACCTAAACTTAATTAGGCAATTTTTAAATTACAAATTGTATTATATCATAGAAACCATATTATATTTTTAAATAGGAACTTATTTAAATAGCCAAGATGTGTATCAGAATCTTATGATTGGATTTGCTTGTACCAAATATTTGTTCATAATATTATATCCTAAAAAAATTTCAAAATATATTTATCACTATTAAATATATTAATCATACTAAACGTGTAACTACTTACATCTAGGAAATGAATGTTCAATGGAGTACATATTTGGAGAATCAGAAGCATTAGAAATGGTCTTTCTTTCATCTGCTGAATTATCTGACCAGTCCACTACATTACTACTTGAAATACAATGAACCATTGGTTGTCGATTTTGCATATCAGATAATGTTGATGATGGTGATAACGAAGCATCTAAATCGGCTGTCACTGAACTTGAAGGCATTTCTGGTTTAGCTGAAGGACTTTGTCCACTCACAGGACTTAAAGTTGTTGTATCAGGTGGACTACCTACATAAGTGTTACGATTTGTAGCAACTATTAGAGCAGGGGTAGAAGAAATCTGCAACACCTGTTGTCCAGCAGCAGTCTGTGTGGATACTGAATGTTTAGAAAATTTTGAATTTTTATCAGAATTTGAAGTAGTGATAATAAAATTCCCGGAAGAGTTGCTTTTTTCAAGTATAAAGTTTCCACAGAGTTGTTTATCACTAGAAGTTGGACTAGTAATAATGAAACTTTGGGCTTGTTTCTCAGAATTCACATTATTCAAAATAAAATGTGTACCACCTGACTGTTGCTTATCTTTAGGACTCAGAATAAACCCTTGTTGTTTATTATCAGCAATAATATAATTTTGACCTTGTTTTTCATTAATGATTAAATTTCCTTGGTCATTACCTTGTTGACCAGATACCATAGTCATTTGCTGTTGAACAATGGTTGTATTTTGTTGGACTACAGTAGTATTTTCTTGATTTTGCTGAATAGAACATGGTACCACATGTATATAGTCATTTTGTTGCTGATTTCTATTTTGACTCTGTGATTGATTGGGACTTAAGTTGGTTAAAATAGGGCTTAACTGACCAACACTATTTACAATAAACTGATTATTTTGTTGGGGTCTTTGTTGAGTTTGAGGAGTTCTTAAAACCATTCCAGCAGGTAAAATGTTTTGACCTGTGTTGGAAAATGGTGAAATAACATTTAATTGTACAGCATCTTGCAATATTGTATTGTCAGCCATAACAACGCCACTTAAATTTGATGGTACAATAAACTGCTGAATAGCTGGAAGATTATGGACAAGACTAACAGGTTGTATCACATTTGTTATAAGCTGTTGGTTACCATATTGGGCAGTTTTATTTGGTAGTATTAATGTTTGAACAACTGGCTGATTAAAGTTTTGTTGTTGAGATTGTAATAATACGCTTGAATTGCTTTGGTTAGGAGATACTTGAGGTGATTTTCTTTTTTTAGAGCAAATCGTTTTACGTTTGGAATCTGGCGGAGATAACAAGTTAGAACCTCTTGGGGAAAATGCTCCACTACTGTCTATATTTCCAGTGGCAACTGCAAGTTGTGGTACTTGTACTTGATCAACAGTCATAACATTTCCTGGCTGAAGAAGTAAAGTACCTTGAGTCCCTTGAAGTGTATTTACAAGTACAGTAGGTTGCACTTGTTGTTGTACTGTTGAAATAACTTGAGAAGTATTAGGTGTTTGTAGTTTAGCTGATGCCATTATCAATTGCCCATTACTTGTTAGTAATATATGGCTTGGTTGAATATTGGATTTTTCAGAAGATGTAGGTACTTGTATACTACTTACTACACTTTGGACCATTTCTAAAGGTGTTTTGGATGTCACAGGTTGTTGTTGACTAGGTGGTATTACTTGGTCTTCTGACGTATTAACTGTTACAACAGAAGTATTGGCTCTACCTGCAAGCACTGAAGTAATTGTGTTCGAACTAGCTGTTCGACCACTGGCCATAGTTGTAACATTTGTTGTACACCTAGGTTTTTCTTGCCTTTTTGGTCGTGTAGGAGGAGATAGCGGAGAAAATGAATTAGTGCTTATAGTATTATTTAGCAATGCTGTCTGTTGAGCTAAATAACCACTTGGATCATCCAAAAATGATGGATAACTATCTTCTTCAGATGGAGATTTAGATTTTCTACCATAATTAACAGATTTAGAAGACTGTTTAAATGGTTTACGAATTTTTTCTTCTACTCTGGAAACTTGAGAAACATGTTGATGTAAGGGGGGTACTCGATCCTCAATAATTTGTTTAGGATTTTCTTGCGATAATATTTGTGGTTGCAACATTTGTTGTTGTGGTATTTGCTGTAGTGGATTTTGATTTTGTCGAATTTGTTGCTGCAGTATTTGTTGTTGCGGTATTTGTTGTTGTGATATTTGTTGTTGTGGTATTTGTTGTTGCGGTATTTGTTGTTGTGGTATTTGTTGTTGTGATATTTGTTGTTGTGGTATTTGTTGTTGCGGTATTTGTTGTTGTGGTATTTGTTGTTGTGGTATTTGTTGTTGTGGTATTTGTTGTTGTGGTATTTGTTGCTGTGATATTTGTGATGTTTGAATGTGCTTATTAAGCTGCCAGGGAGGTGTCGATCTGTGTTGAGGTCTTGGTGGTTTTGAAACTACTTGATGTACATTTTGAGAATTTATTTGTTGTTGTATATTTTGAGAATTTCTTTGTTGTTGAATATTTTGAGAATTTATTTGTTGCTGTACATTTTGAGAATTTATTTGTTGTACATTTTCAGAATTTATTTGCTGTACATTTTGAGAATTTACTTGTTGTACAAGTTTAGCTTGAGGGATTTGTGGTCTTATCTGTGGAACTTCTAAAGAACTTTGGTTATTAATCGGACTAAACACTTTATTTTTTAAATTACAGTCTATGTGATGGTGGCAATGTGATTGATTTCGTGACTCACATTCAAATTGTGATGGATATTCCTGCCTAGGATTATTTCTACCGACTTGATAGGATCCAGTATAATTTTGTTCTTGATAAATTTCTGGATAATATTCATGATTTGTTGATTCGTTTTGCTGCAATGGCTGAGATTGCGGTTGCTGTTGATATTGATTTATTTGATTACCATAACTAGGGTTTTGTTCTCCCGAATTACAATAGTGTCCACAATGACTAGAACAATTAAAACGACAACTCCCTTGAGTTCTTTGACTATCATAATTATTATATTGTATCTGATCTTGTTGATATATGTTGTTTGTATTTTTTTGATAATAATCTGTTGAAACGTTAATATCATTTTGATATTGATGGTGATGCGGTTGACATGAAGAGTCTGGTTGTAAAATAGTTGTTTCATGAGATCTACATTGAGGGGGATTATACCTAAAACCATTTCGATATGACTGTTCATATCCTAAGTCTTGCTGGTATGAATGATTTGGATAATGAGGAACTCTTGGATTTCCCAAACCTGTTGACAGAGATTGGGTATTTGGTATCATTGTTCCTTGAGGATTAGGTATAACTATTCCTTGAGAATTTGGCATCACAGATCCTTGAAGATTTGCCATCATCGGATTTTGGGAATTAGGCATAATAGGTCCTTGGGAGTTTGACATCACAGACGAACTTTGGTTTTGTATTAGAGGGGTTTGAGAATTTGACACCACATGTTGCACACCAGGTGATAATACTTGTGGTTCTTGAAAATTCAACAATGACTGTGGAGACTGAGGGTTTGACAATGCAGATGTTCCTTGAGAAGATAATCTCATTTGACTAGGAACGGTAGATTGATCTGACCATTGCATCTATAAACATAAATATTTTATATTGTTATTAAGTTATCTTATATAACTTATAAAAGTATAATTAATATATTAATATATTCAAAGTTTTAACCAATACAAATAATAGCAACTCACTTGATGGGAATTTGAGGTTTGAGAAAAGTTTTCTTTCCCAGTTGTATCACCTTCGTAAGAAGGAAATGAATATTGTTGTTGGGTACCAGAAATTTTTCTTTTTTTCCGATTTTCAGCCATTTCAAAAGAATATTTACTAAATCTATTTTCTGAGTTGTTAAACATCATTTTCCTCTTATGGTTACAAAGATTAGTCATATTGTTAGGGCCAGATGTAGGTTTAGTCATTACCTAAAATTAAAAATGTATTTTATTAAAAATTATATTCATATATTATATGATTGATTTATGTAAATAATTGGATAAAAGATTTATACAAAAATGCAATAACAAAATAAATACGTGGGAGTGTCACCTTGAGTGATTTTTTTGGAGGATAGTAGACATGCCAAGGCCAAGATTTGTAGATGGTTAATGGCTGCGCCTTAATAATAATTATGACACTTCATAAATGAAAAAAGCAAGGTCAAACATCAAATAAATCATTAATATTATGCATATGTACAAATGTGAAGATCGTGAGAATCATTTAATATTTCATGAATACATTTCCTATATAAAATATATTTTATAACAATTAACAACAATTATTAAAAAATAAATTATCAGAAGTTTAACAGTTGTAAATAAATATTTCTAATATTTCTATAGTAAAAATAGAAATTAAATCTGTATTTTTCATTGAATTCATAACTTGTTACTAATAAGTACATTAATGAATTTTAATACCTTAGGAAAATATGAATTACTTTTTATAGTACAAACTGACTATCTAGGAAAAAATATAAACTACCAGTAATAGTATAAAGTAACAGCCTAAAATAAATCTTAACAATGGACCATACAAAGGAACCTAGAACCTAAATAAATAGGTACAAAAACAATGTTTTAATGATTCGTCTCCATAATTGTATAGTAAAAAAATAATTAATAATTATAATTTAATTGTTGTGCTTAGTCATTAAAGTTTAAGGAACAAAGTTTAATGAATTATACCTATATGATATCCAATAGCGTGAAAAAAATCAATGCTTGAAAATGTTTCACTGGAACTCATTTGCAAATTATTAATAGTATGTTAATATGATGTATAATTTTATCATTTTAGTGTTTTGGAAGTATTCCAAAAAATATCATCTACGAAAATACATCCAGTGTATCCAAAACGAGCTAACAACATTAGACAATAATTACTACCCAACATCTACCTACACAATGCATAGAAAAACCAGTAAAAACCAAATAGTTTTGATCTGACAACCGACATCTTGGTAATTTTGATTGTTTTAAAATATTCATTTCCGTTGAGGCTAAATTATCAAAAGAAAAATAACCTGACCTTCATGGTCCTTGACCACAATATACTTGTACAGCTGGACTCAACAGAATATGTATTTGTTTTTAAATTAATAATTAAATAACACACAACACGGTTGGAAAATCATCTTTAAGTTGATTTTTTATGGTAATTATTAAAAAGCAAGTCAACAGCCTAAAATACAATGTCATAATTATTAAAATTTAACCCTAATAAACAAATTACCTAAAACATTTTAATAACACCGTTAGTTTAATATGGTTATAATAATTGTAAATAAATTATATTTACTAATAGAATCTACTAAGAAAAAAAAAAACTCTTATATGTACTATTTCTTCATCTATTATTTTACTAAATCATATAATAATAGGAAATGAGGATTTGAAAAATAAGAAATGAAGAAATTGAGACAAATAGCTGGATGAAAACTAATATTTGTCATTTTCCAACAAAATAAAAATATTACACTAAAAATAATAATAACAATTTAAAATACAAGATAATATAATATAAGACATATCTGGACGGACTTTTTTTTTATTTTAATTTTTTAAATCCTATATTAAACCTATAATTTGCTATCAAATCTCGCAAATAAAGTTATGTTTTTAAGGGACCTTGGAAATTCTTTGAATAATAAATATTTGAAACTATTTTATTTGAAAATACAGTTTTTGAAACTTTTATCACCTAAAATTTTTAAATCTTAAACTGATAAAAATGGAATCTATGTAGTTGGAAGCGGAACTATATGGAAAATACTATACTGAAAACAATATTATTTGAACTGACAAAATTCAACATAAACAAATTGAGCTTTGAACATAAATTATTTTTAACTGATTACTAATAATATATCTAAATAATAAATAAATTGTATAATAAAGAAGAACATAATAATTTGATGACTGAACCGGTTTACCTGCAAGAGCTTCAGTATAAACCAGTTTTCTAATGTTTACTAGTAAATGATGATTACATTTTATACTTGGTTTTTTTGGCGCACATTTTTATAATTCTTTTCCACAAACTTCTCTTTGTTAAAAACTATAATTTTATTTTTTTATGTATTTATTACTAAACTTGATGGTTGATTACATAGTATAGAAAAAAACTTCCAAGAGTTTAAAATAATAATAAATTTATTGATATTTCATAACTTTCTTAAATAACGATTTATATTTTTAATCATAGATAGTGTACTTTAGGATATGATCCACATTCCTCTACGAAGTAAACATTTAAACTCTGAGCGATAGCAAAGAATATACTGGTTTTACAAATCTGTATGTTTTTTTTTTCTTTTTTGTATGGTATGGAAACACTTTTTCAAGTAGGAATACTGGCCCAAAAGTTTTGATCAGTAACTCTATAGATCGGAAATGTCGTCTAGTTAGTACTTTTGAGAATAATGACAATTTCTTGCTTTGATGGCAATCAGTATATCTTTAATCATGGGTTTAAATATTCCCCTGATATAGCGAATTATATTAGTTATCAGTTATTATCACATACTCAAATTATAGCAATAAAATACTATAAACCATATGAATAGATAATATTATGTTTAGACAATCAATCCTAACTTGAGTTTTAAGGCATATACTTAATTTTCCGGTTTAGTCATTTTCAGTATTATAATATTACGAATGAACGTTATTAAAGTTCCATGTTTACATTTTATACTCATAACAATAATAAAATGCAATCATAATGATAAAGCAATAATTATGTTTCATTATTTCGATTTACCTATGAAACGGGCACATCTAAAAAGTAGGAATATTTAGTGAAAATACTTTGATTTACTTTACTTTTTTTTTTCATCTAATAAATAAAGGAAAAACAATTTAATGAGAAAAAAATGTTAGAAAAATGTCAAAAATTTTTTTTACATTTTTAAAAAATTTTTTTATTCAAACTCTTGTAAAATATTTAAATATTTGTCCGTAAGAAATTTTATTGCACTAAAGTATTCGCAATGAAATTCTCTATCTAGACACTAAATTTCAAAACAATCGGTTTAGCCAATTTTCTTATATGTACGTTAAAGTGCGTAATTTTAGGTAAAACTAACGAATTTAGTCGAAATTCTAATTTCAAACGGGTATAAAAAAAAAATTGACTAACAATTTTTGAAATTTTTTCAGATCAATTAGACATACATGTCAGTGAGATCATATTTAATTTTCAAGTCTTAATATCAAAAATCAAAAATTTTATTACCTAAAAACAAACAAAAAATGAGAAATTTCCGAAATTTTCAGTGTTGTACTCAACTCAAAATTGATCAAATCTTTTTGAAATTTCAATGATATGTTCTCGTAGCTATTTTTAGTGGTTAGTAAAAATTTTAAGTCCCTAGCTGCATTATTTTAGAAGTTATGTCAAAAAATAATTTTCAATTTTACGGAAATTTTCGGCAATTGCGTATTTTGCCATTTTTCGACAGTTTTTCCCCGTTTTTGGAAGAGGTATTGAGAAATTGGAAAAATGACCTCTCTAAAGTACCATCTGGGTACGATTCCAGTTCTAAAGAAATACTGATCGAAGCTTTCAGACAAGTATTTCTATACGAAAAAGTGTTTACAGAATGAGAAAAAATAAATAAACATCATTGTAAAATCATAAGCTTCTTCACTTCGTTCAGAATCTGAAATACATAATAAAAAAAATAAACATCATTGTAAAAACACAATGTTCAGAATCTAAAATACAAGTATGGAAACAGTTATTTATTTCAAAAACAGGCAAATAATTTATAACTATAATATAATTATTAAAACGAGAGAAGAAAACAAAGGTATTGTTTGTGTCCACGATTAGACCGTCTAATTATTTAAGGGCTGGACACCTGTTATACTTGAGCATAAGTTATACGCTATAGCTGACACCTGCCACCTAATTGCCGCCACATCACACGATGAGTATAATATGTAAAAGCATATACATAAAATCATATTATGTGCACATGTTCACTAAATTTCATATTTTTAGTAATAAAATATGAAGAAATGTGAATGTTTCACAAATTCATCTACATTAACTAATTTAATGCAAGTACCCTAATAAAAAAGATAAATATTAAACTAAAGTAGTGAATTAATTGACATAATCTAATAACATTCTATACTAGTAAATTTATCTTATATTTTAAAATAAAAACACTTTAAACGACATTTTTTTAGATTCTGAGCGGAGTGAAAAAGTTTATAATTTTACAATGATGATTTTTTTTTCTCTTTCTGTGAATATTTTTTCGTAAAAGTTTCAAACAGTAACTTTAACGGTCCGAAATCACACCCAGATGGTATTTAAGAAAGGGCATTTATCAAATTTCTTAATACTTTTTATATAAGTAAAAGAACTACTGGAAAATTGATAAAATATGGTATTACTAGAATTAAAATTGAAATTTGAAACTTTCACCAACTACTAAAAATAATAACGAAAACACAACACAAAAATTTCAAAAACATTTGATCTTTTTTAAGTTACGTAGGAATTTTGAAAATGTTGGAAATTTCTCGTTTTTTGTTTTAAATATTCTATTATCAATAGAATATTTATTAGACGTAAGGGAACATTATGAAAAATATTTATTAGGCGCAAGGGAATATATGAAAAATAAATTGTTGTTTTCCGTTAATGTTGTACGTAACAAAATAATTTTTACTTCAACATTATTTAAATTTAATACTTGTATATCAGTAAACTATGTGGAGTAGTATAATATTTAAGATCAGCGTACAATCACACAAAAATGAATTAATATTATTATTCTGGTCAAATCTCGATCACTTGATGATACTAATTATTACGTAACCTATTATACAAATTTGATCATTTACACCAGGGGTCGGCAAGTAATTTCTATTGGAGTCCGGAAGAATAAAATAATAAATCAATGAGATTCGGATAAAAATAATCTTTACATTTTTACAATAGTAAAATAAAGAATAACACATTTTCAGTTACGGCACAGATGCGATCGGCACATAAAATTTGCGGTCACGACCTTTTTGGTGTCATTTGCGATCATATGATTTTTTTTGTACCTGCGTATCGGATCTCTTGCGGTCATACTAATCCTACTTGTTCATACTAATATTTTTTACAGTTTGGCCAAGTTTTGGCTTTTCATTTTTTGTTAGTTTTTGTGTAATAAAATTTTTGATTTTTGATATTAAAACTTGAAAATTTAATATGATCTCACTGACATATATGTCTAATTGACCTGGAAGAAATCTCGAAAATCATAAGTCAACTTTTTTCCTATAACCGTTTGAAGTTAGAATGTCGATGAAATTTGTTAGTTTTACTTAAAATTATATACTTTAACGAACATAAAAGAAAATTGGTTAGACCCATTGTTTTAAATCTTGGTACCTAAATAGAGAATTTCATTGCGAATATTTTGGTGCATTAAAATTTCTTACGGACAAAGAATTTAACATTTTACAAGGGTTTGATTGAAGAAAAATCGGAGAAAGTACGGCCAAATTACTTATTTTATTATATATTTCTTAATAACACCCGAAAGGTTGAGTGGTTGATGGTTGATAGGTAATGTTTTTTCACAATCTTATGTATTTTTCGATGCTGAATACGATGGTTTAAATTAAAATCCACGTGCATCACTAGTCTTCTAATTATTTTATTCTGTTTTGAAAATTCATTATTTTCAGTTATTATGTTAAATACCTTCTATTTCTTCGATAATCAGCGCTGTTAATGTGGCGCAGAGGTTAACATGTCAGCAATAAAAACGAAGGTACCTGGTTCGGATCTTACTAGGTAAATTAAATATTTTGCACTTTTTTTAACACTACATGTGCCACGATAAACATTAGTACAAATTATGGTATAGTAATTGTGCATAAATGTTGAGTTACTATAATTAGAGCCACTTTATTTTATTTTATTGTATTATGATGTTTATATTTTATTGTAATTTAAAATTATTTATGGAGTATTCATTAGGTGTATGTGAATATATGAAAATCAATTTTCGTTTTTCGTAAATGTTGTATGTAGCAAAATAATTTATAGTTCAACATTTAAGTTCAATTCTTCAAAACTGATAATTATTATTGTGTATTAGTTGAAGCTCCGTTCAGAATCGTTTTATTGAAGAAACGATTTATCGTTTTTTTTAAATTCAATACATCCTTCAAAAGTATCCGACCCGAAGTCCGAAAAATACCCCGTCGAGCGAAATACACACTTTTTATTATATTATATTATATACATATTGTCTACATATTCAAAATTGGTAGGTACCTAACTAAATAAAATAAGCCATATAATTTTAACTCACCCTTTTTTTTTGTATCCTAAAGGCTAGTGTGCACTGAAATTTTACTTGTGAGAATTGTGGCATTTATAAAGAAGGGTGACAAAAAATTATTACAAAGGGGAGAAGGGCCTAAAACCTTGTGACGTCACGTTCAAAAAATGACAGATGAAGTTTATACAAAACGAAAATCTATTTCAACATATTATATAACTGAAATAATGAAAATCCTTCACCAACGAACACATCTTTTAAAATCAAATAAAGAACGAATATTACGATTTGGGTTTAGGCATCCCTGGCTTGTTAATAAAAATGCTGAATATTTTATCAACAGTTACAAACATGGAATAGCAGCTGTTGGAAAAGATGAGAAAGAGTCTAACGTTGAAAGTAACATCTGTCTTCAGGTCTCTTAACACTGTTTATAATAAAATAACTGGTAAAAATGGTAATAAGGGTGAGCATTAAAAAAATATTATGAGAAAATATCAATGATAAAATATTTACATATTATGTTTTATTACCTTTGTGTCGAAATTAAAAACGTGTTCACACTGAAAAGGGCATTCAAGTCCACATTTGCAGGTTCCCTGAGTTTGCAAGTATATTTTAACTTGATCCAATGAATTTAGAACTGCGTTGCTTGGACTGAAACAGGTAACAACAACAATTATTATAATAACTGCTAAATATATATTGGAATATAAATAAATCATTAAATAACAGGAATCTAATAATATAATTACGTACACTATTTATACCAAATTTAATGAAAGAAAAATTGTACTCTTCCTTCTATCAAAATATTTTTAACCATTTTTATTAAATTGCCATTTAAGAGTTTATTAATAAATTCATTATTCAAAAATAAGTTTAAAAAAAAAATTAGTCATTTTGAATATAAATATTTCACGAACTATTAATACAATCGCTTAAAAAAAACATTAGTTTTTGAACTTTAATATAAAACAATTATCATCCATTATTAAATAATAATATCCAATAATCAAACCGTTTTGAAATAAATTTAAAATTAAAAAAAATATTATTTAGAAATTAGGCCCCTATTTTAAAATATATTGTTAGGGTAGTGTGAAGGTTTTTTATGCCAAGAGGAAACATGCACAGTGCTCACCCTCCAGTGTTACGGTTCAAAGAGCCATCTCCCTTCTAAAATAAAAATATATTTAATAATACTACATAGGTATACCTAAGTAAAATTATGTTTATGATTTTTTTTTTTTTTTAATAATACCTTATTCAAACATAATTAAAAATGACATACCAAAGAAAGAATAAGAGCTATCTTAATTTTACCACACCAGTATTTGGTTTTGGTATTTTTACATACAAAATAAACAATTTATTATATGAAATATTTGAAGCGATTCCTTAATTATTTTTTAACGGATTTAATTCATAGTAGATATTTGTATATTAAAATATAAGAATACAAATTAATATAGGTATTAGTATCAATCATTTGTTTCAATGTTATATATTATCACCATATAATTTTAATAATTATATTTTTCAAGCATAGAACATTGGTGCTTGTCACACAATATTAGTAAAATTGAATATTTTCAATAAATCTTGACAGCTAGTTATAAAATAAAACCGGTTACTACGTACTATGACTAATATGTAATTGAAAATACATAGGTATATTACTATTTAAATTATTGTTAAATTCACTAACACATAAAAACTTAAATAACTTGACGATGTAGGTGAATTAGTAGGTATGTAGTATAATAACCGAAAATATTGAATTTTCAAAATAAAATAAAATAATTAGAAAACTATTGTTGCACGTGGATATTATTTCACACCATCATCATATTCATCGTCGAAAAATACACATGATGGCAATAAGAAAAATATCAACCTTCTTGGAATGATTACAAAACTACAAAAGGAAAAAATTATCGGCATAGTTTATATAATAGTAATATAAAGTTTACAT
>JAIPRM010000469.1:0-55910 GCA_025469315.1 Stegophylla sp. TES_Ste_2020
TTTTTGAACCGAACTATATGAAAATTTAAACATAGATAGAAAATAATATAAGAAAGATTTTGGCGCAAGAAAATTTTGGAAATGTGAAAAAAAAATTTTTGGATATTTTTCTAACATTTTTTTTCTCATTTTTTTTTTTTATATTATTAACTTTCTTCGTTCAGAATCGTTTTATTGAAGAAATGATTTATCGTTTCTTTAAAATTCAATACACCCATCAAGAAAATCCCACCCGACGTGCAAAGAACCCCCCCCCCGACGAGCGAAGTACTACTTTTTTTAATAACGTTTGTTATACCGATTGACAATGGTACATCAGCCGTCAGTGATGCGTCGTTAAGATTCCATATTTACACATTTGGACATTGTGATATTTAAGTCAATAAATAATTTGGTGGAAACGTGTAATTGTGAAAAAGAAAAATTGCATTTTGGTGGAAAAGAGTCCCGTCCAATTAAAATAATGGCAGATTATTATTCCTTATTATTTTATTCGCGGTTAAGGTTATTGGAAAACAATTTATGGGGTAGGTATACAAATATCATACTTACATCTCCTGTTACAAACTTACAAATGACTGGCCACGCTTAAATGTTTAACTAATGTTTATTATGAGTACCAACATAAAATACAAAAATGCATTTATATATTTATTGTAATCAAATATTTTATAAACCACTTGCCAAGTTAAATGACATATGTCTTCTAGAATACTGACTAAAAAAAATTAAATATCATATCTGATCCAAATCAGTTGTAGTTTGTAAGACAAAAAAATATTTGAAATTTTACTTCAGCTTAGCTATGTACTGTTTAAAAAATTATTTAACAGAGACGTTTATCAAAAAAAAAATCTTGTGAGAGTAGAAAATATTCTTGTTATCATTGCATTGTACATACGTCATGAAGCAATGCATAACGTATGTGATATGTCATATTACATACTTATTTAATATTAACAGGAATAATCGGTTTCCAGTTCAAGATTTTTTCATACAGGGATTTTACACAGTAATACTTTTCAGGTCACATTTTAATATATTCATGATAAACTTATTTTCGATTCTGATTCAAATAAATTTTAAGATTGTTTTTTTTTTTTTTTTCTATATCCATTGAGTTGAATGCAACACGTTCGTCTCCGGGCCCTTTTATTCGATTTCGAATATTTTTTAATCTTGCATTATTGTACTTAACCGATTATTTGATAAGGTGATTTTCATACGCATCAGCAATCACAGTATACGATTTATTTTTTTTGTTTTCCCTCTGTTCCCGCATAATTGTGATAAAAAAAATTATCCAAATACGCGTGGAATATTATTTATTCTGTCATCTGTTTATATCAATAAAACAACGGAGTGGTTGATTTCTATACGACTTCAATCAAATCGGGTTTTTATTTTGTTCCCAAGTTGAAAATCAATATTTCTTAACAAAATGAAGTATTCCAAGTGGGTATGTACAGTGTGCACCTGTATTTATTTATTCAAAAGTTATGATTTATTGGTTTGAGCATAAAATATTATATCGTTACGATTTCGAATCAGCAAATAAATCAAAATATATGCCTGCGTTTCTCACAACCTTCTTTTATAACGAATAGAAATATTCTAGGGGAAAATAATTGTAATGACCACCCCTTTTCAAAACGCATACGTTATACATTAAGGTTATTACGAATTATTTCTTTATTTCAAACAAATATCATAAAACTTAAAGTACTCATTGACCAACGCTGCGTGACACGAGGTTTAGAGAAACTATAACTAACGTAGATTAGATCAGTTCAGTCACCTGTACAATGGTATAACGTGGATATAAGCCGTGAAAACGGTTGTTTACTCTGAAAATGTCTAAATCGGGACTCGTTTTTACTTTTTAACTCAAAACGAAGTAAATGCCTCAATTTTTTTTACCACCGATGCAATATATCACCAATAACAAATCGGAAAAATAGGTACACTTTAAATAAGCTCTCGGTTTACCAAGCGGATATAATATTATGAATTTTAGGTGTATACTCAATTTTTAAATTCCGTACTCTGGCACAACCAAAGGGGGTGTTTTGGGTGTCTGGACAGCCCCCTTGAACCATATTTATGGAAGTTCTATTCAATAATAATTTTAAAAAAAGTCTTTTAATTATACAATTATAACCTCTATTAATTCAGTAATATGTAATAGTTAAAATAAACATAATATTGTAACATTGATCACTATTTTATGAAATATTTAACATTTAGAACATCGATTATAAATTATAATTGGAAATAATGTATTACGGTATAGAAGAAGCCAAAAAACAGGATATCTACTCAAAATCAATAATTATTGTTGTTTAAAGTCTAATCAAATTATCATTATAACTATCAACAGTAGGTAGGTGAAAATTTATTTTAAAGTAGTCTGTAGCATTTTTGTGGTGCAAAATCCTTTTTAATTTTTAGAAAAACTTAAAACATGCTTTAAAAATTCATATCGCGACGCTAAATTTTATTTATCTGCTACGAATAACGTTTTAAAAATGTTGACTCGGAGAAAAGACAGTTAGATTTTGCTATATGAAATATCTATTTAATGAACTCTTGTAAAGTGCCCATAAACATTGATTATAATTTTATATTTAAATAATTATAGTAGAAATTTATAGGTAGACACACCGCCTTTGAAAAAATCCTAGTCATGCCACTGATTTCGTATCACTGTAGGTCTTAAGTATGGCATATGAAACATTTCAATATGTTTTCTTAATCCTAGTGCTGATCTGTTAATCGGAATTGATAAAAGAAATTGGTAATTTTGTTGCAAGTATGAAAACAAAATATTGTTACCGGATTCTATGTGCACAAAAGTTCAATGTCTTTGTACTTAATTGTTTTTATACAAATCGACAAATCACTAAACACGATCGCGTTCGAGTCGATTTGTTAAGTATACGGTAAAAATTACGTTCAACCGCGCGTGAACCGATCGGAAATACATTGAGTCATCGCTTAAGAGGAAGAAAACGTTTTAATTTATTTCGGCCCCTGGTAATTATTGCCATTCGTAAGAGCGAAGGGTTGTAAAAGAAGTCATTAGACGTAATTTGATTAATAAGCGCGTGTCAATCTGTGCTGTACGTGTAAACGATGACGTCGACGGCAGTATTTGTATAGTCTATACGATTCAGCAGCTATCGTGGTAACGACTAATTGTCCGTTTATATCTAATTGTACTGTTCCACCTTATGTTATTGCTTGCTTAGATTTAAGATTCTAAACGAAGTGAAGAAGCTAGTGTTTTTACAATGATGTTTATTTTTTTTTTCTATGTACAACTTTTTGTATGGAAATACTTGTCCAAACGTTTCGATCAGTAACTTTTTGAAACCGGATTTGCCTCTATATGGTACTTATTAAAGAGGTCATTTTTTGAATTTCTCAATTCATTTTTTTTTTTCTTTTAGAAAAAACTACTTGACAAAAACGACTCGGAAACTATAATTTTTTGATCCGAACTATATGAAAATTTAAACATAGATAGAAAATAATATAAGAAAGATTTTGGCGCAAAGAAATTTTGAAAATGTGAAAAAAATAATGTTGGACATTTTTCCGACATTTTTTTTCTCATTTATTTTTTAAATTATTAACTTCCTTCGTTCAGAATCGTTTTATTGAAAAAATGATTTATCGTTTCTTTAAAGATCAATACATCCGTCAAGAGAATCCCATCCGTCGTGCGAAGAACACCCATCGCGTGAAGTATGTCCGGCTTTTTTATTTTTTTATTTTAATTGCAGTTTTTCGAATTTAATACCCTAACTGTGGTAATAATGAATGCGATTACAGCGCGCGTCATGGAATTCGGTAATTTAATCAAAATATGTTGTCGTTTTTGTAATTACTTGGTTAGGAACACGTGAAAACTATGTCGTATTTAAGTAACGCGGCAAAACGTCGCGATAATTGGAAAATACATTCGAAGTCTATAGGTACTACGAACTCGACAACGTCTATGTAAATATTTCCGTTCGATTTACCCGATGTTCCACTTGTATGATTAATTTTTAAAAGTTTTCTAATCAATGGATTCCGGTGGACGGATAAGGGAGTGGTGGCGGCGGAAGCGTGGGATTGACGTTATTCTTCCGGACAATTCAATCGTTAACAGGGAGAGGGTATCCGGGGTGAATTGTCGACAAGACGCGATGGACTTGAGTTGTTACTGTTGGAATATCGTTTTCCAGCAAAATATTTTTTTTAATTTTTTCGATGTAACATGAAAATGAAAAATAGAAAACAAAAAACTGACGTTGATATGGTAAATTGAAAATTGAAATTTCATGTATTTAATATGATTTACATAATCAATATTAATGTCAATTTGTAACGCGTTGATGTGACATCGCTCTGTAAAAGAATTACATATTTCATTTTACCCCCCACATATTTATTCAAATTTGGTACGACATGTTTCAAATTCCAAATCTAAAATCAAATAGGTATAGGCTGATGATATGGCATCCTCTCTCATCCTCTCCTGAAAATAAAAATTCGGTAAATACGATTTCAATAGCCACCCAAGAGATTTCTAATAAATTTACATTATACTGGATCGTTATATGGGTATGATTCCTTTTTCGAGAAAATATGAATGATGATATGGATACCATGGTTATATATTAGTGAGTAGGTTTTTAATTTTTCATTCTATTCCATATTATCCTTAAAAACCAGAACGAGTGCGATTTATTAATTACATAAATATAATTTTTTTTTTAATTCATTTTATTAATATATTAATTTATTTTTTATAATATTAATTTGAAAAAATATACTTTGAAGTAAATATGTTTTAATGTAAACATTTTCTCAACATAACTTTATTTCCTATAAATGGATAAATCGAAATAAAAATGATAAAAATCGTAAAACCACTTATAATTTTCAAAATTATCAATTCTAAGGAGTTTCCAGAACAACCCTTATATTGATTAAATTATTTTTATTTTCATTGTATTTATTTTATTTCGTTGCCATTGTCTTTCTAAAATAAGGCGTTTTCTTAGAAATGCTTGTAGAATCCACACGATTAAAGTGGAAAAGTCATTGTACTCGGCGTCATATTGCGTAGAAATAATGAAGGTAAAGAAATAAAATATAAGCCAAGGAATTTTAGAAATTTTCCAATTGAATAGTTTAAATCATAAAATAAAAAAAAAAAATGTTGAAAGGTTAATACTCAATAATATAATAAAAAAAACCTATAAAAAAATAAAATAAAATAAAAAAATAAATAAAAAATCAAAGTATAGGTAGTTATGACACTTTATTAATATAAAATATAAAAAATAAATAAATAAAATACAATTTAGAACGGAGTTTTATACATTTCTTTTTTTTCCATTAACGATCGGTTTTGATTTTAAAAATCATCATCAGGTTAAAAAAATAAATAGAATAAGATTTAAATAAGAAACACAATATAATAATTGAAAGAATCGTTGCTTTCCAATGGTATTTTTCTATTCATTGACTACATTTTCTCAACCTAATGATGATTTTTAAAATCGAAACCGGTCGTTAAATGAAAAAAAAAATATGTATTACTCTAGACTAAGTTTTATTTCCATTTTATATTATTATATATTGTAATAACTGTTCATTGATTTTTTATTTATTTATTTACTTTATTTTATTTTTACATACCAATGTGTGTGTATGTGTGTGTGTGTGTGTGTATAATAGGTTTTTATTTTCATTTAAATCAATGGTTTGATTCGTATGCGTACACATAGAAATTGGTTAAAAATATTCGGAAGAAGAAAATATGTCTATGACAAATTGTATTCACAACTACTTTTTGAAGATCCCAGCTTTATTTTTTCAAAAGCTTGGATTTTTGTTAGACTTTAAGTAAGTATAAGAACATATTTGATTTACAAAAATCAATAGGAGTTTATGCCATTTTATTATTTTAAAAACATTCCATACCAACTAAATTGAATTTAAAAAAGCCGGACTTACTTTGCACGGCGGGTGGTATTGTCTTGACGGGCGTATAAAATTTTAAAGAAACGATAAATCATTTCTTCAGTAAAACGATTCTGAATGAAGGAAGTTAATAATATAAGAAAAAAAAAATTTTCAAAAAATATGCAAAATTTTTTTCACATTTTCTAAATTTTCTTGCGCCAAAATCTTTTTTATAGGATTTTCTATCTATGTTTAAATTTTCATAAAATTCGGATCAAAAAATGATGGTTTTCGAGTCGTTTTTGTCAAATTATGGGTAGTTTTTTCCAAAAAAAAAAATCGAAGAATTGAGAAATTCAAAAAATGACCTCTCTAAAGTACAATCTAGAGGCAAATCCAGTTTCAAAAAGTTATTGATCGAAACTTTTGGTCAAGTATTTCTATACGAAAAGTTGTACACAGAAAAAATAAAAAATAAACATCATTGTAAAAACGCTAGATTCTTCACTTCATTCAGAATCTAAAATCCAATTTATTATTATTATTATTATTTATCTATTCACTTTGGGAAAATTCCAAAATAGCCATTTTATTTGAAAGTATTAAAGATAGAAAAAATATTGAAATTTAATAAAAATTGATTAAGTTACTGCAAGTTAAATTTTTGATTGCAAATATTAAACAAGAAAATCTGTCATACTTTGCGCTATGGATATTCTTCGCTCTTCGGATCAGATACTTTAAATGGGTGGGTTGAATTTCAAAGAAATGATAAATGATTTCTTCAACATACGATTCTGATCGAAGATAGTCTATAATACGAAAAAAATTAAGGAATTATTATAACCGACATTTTCAACACACCCACCAAGAGCATCTGACCCGAGGAGTGAAGAATAACCAAGATGCGAATTATGTCCTACTTTCTTGTCTATAATTTACTTAATTTTGCATTAATTTACTTAATACTTTATTTTCCTTTACTTTAATTCCCTTTGCTTTATACTTTTGTTTTACTTTTCTTTATTTACTTATTATTTTTACTATATATTTGTCTTTTTTTCATCAACCACTAAAAATAGTGACGAGAAAAATTTCAAAAAGATTTGATCAATTTTGAGTTAAGTACAGCATTTTGAAAATTTCGGAAATATCTAACTTTTTGTTAGTTTTTATGTAATAAAATTTTTGATTTTTAATAATAAGACTTGAAAATTTAATATTATCTCTCTGACATATACGTCTACTTGACCTGAAAAAATCTCGAAAATCGTTAGTCAAATTTTTTTTTATAACCGTTTGAAATTAGAAGTTCGACGTAATTCGTTAGTTTAACCTAAAATCACGCACTTTAACGTATATATAAGAAAATTGGCCAAACCGATTGTTTTGAAATTTGGTGTCTAGATAGAAAATTTCATTGCGAAAATTTTGGTGTAATAAAATTTTTTACGGACAAAGAATTAAACATTTTAAAAGGTTAAGACTGAAAAAAATTCGAAGAAAGTACGGACACTAAAAGGTATTTGTTATTCGTTTATCTATCTTATTGTACGTATTTTTCGGCGCTAAATTTAATACAATACAAGTCGGTAATTACGGTGTGGCCTTTGGACTGCCGCCCAATTACATTTCTCAAAGCCACAACGCCTTATCAGTTGTCACATATTACACGGACTGCCATGTATATGTATATTGTATATGTATATGTTTACACTATTAAATAACAGTATCTAACCTACTATTTTATATTTATATTATTAACTTCCTTATTTATATTATTAACTTCCCTCGTTCAGAATCGTTTTATTGAAGAAATGATTTATCGTTTCTTTAAAATTCAATACACCCGTCAAAGAATCCCACCCGTCGTGCGAAGAACACCCATCGCGCGAAGTATGTCCGGCTTTTTCTTTATATTATTCTTATAATTATATTATAATGTAATATATGAAATATTAAAAATTTCCAGCGCCCCCAAAATATGTTACGCCCTAGGCACGTGCCTTGGTTGCCTATGCGTAAATTCGCCTCTGACGTCAGCTTTTTAAGACTTTTTTTTTTTTTGTTTTTGAAATGCTAGTCTCTAGATTTGTTCTATTAAATTGTGTACTTTAACGCCTAACTATTGAAATAAATTGTAATGTAGGAGAACACACGTTTCCCCTCTCCTGTTTAAACGGAAACACAAATTATCTAAGCATCTATTTTTCTTCGAGTCGTAAACACGATTCAGCGTACATAAAATCACTCGTTAGCATCACACGCACTGTCACACTATTGTTTTGTTTACGGGAGCACACGACATTATAATAATGAGCGCAATACAATATATTATTTGTTACGGCCGTGTAGTAAAAACGTCGTAGCCGCGCACGGTATGTACCTAGTGCACAATGGAAAATAGCACTTTTATTGGCATAATTTTAATTACCCCATTGTTCCACTTGGCGCGCAGCACAGCACTATAATAATGCAAATTAATATACTACTTTATTATAACAACGCACTGACGTAACACGTTTTTATCGTGCACACACGTTTTTCCAGTCCATTTTCCTTTCCCACTTCTCTTACATCGTCCAATAATTAGCAACGATCATTCCATACTAATTTACGTAATATATTATTCTAAATTGTATTCTCCGCACACGACTCTAAATATAAATAGTATTAAGTATAAACCGAACGTTATTTTATGGCGTTAACGTTCTCATCGCTAGTTGCAGGTCGCTTTGTTTCTGTACGCACCAACTATTCACATGATATAACGATCGAATACATTAATAATTATTTGTTTTGAAAATTCGTTAGTTGAAAAGCTGGACATTACTATGCACCTCATGAGTATTATTTTCTCCTCGGGTGGAGTGATGAATGTGCTGAAAAAAAAAAAAAATAATAATAATAAAAAAACCGGACATACTTCGCACGATGGGTGTTCTTCGCAAGACGGGTGGGATTCTCTTGACGGGTGTATTGAATTGTAAAGAAACGATAAATCATTTTTTCAATAAAACGATTCTGCACGAGGGAAGTTAAAAATATAAAAAATGAGAAAAAAAATGCTAGGAAAATGTCCAGTATAAAATTTTCATATAGTTCGGATCAAAAAATGATGATTTCTGAGGCGTTTTTGTCAAATTTTGGGTAGTTTTTTCCAAAAGAAAAAAAAATGAAGAATTGAGAAATTCAAAAAATGACCTCTTTTAAGTACAATCTAGAAGAAAATCCGGTTTCAAAAAGTCACTGATCGAAACTTTTGGACAAGTATTTCCATACGAAAAGTTGTACACTGAAAAAAAATAAACATATTGTAAAAACACTAGCTGCTTCACTTCGTTCAGAATCTAAAAAAGATAAACTATTTTTTCAATCAAACGATCTTGAACGAAATTTGTGTGAAATACAGTGTACGGTGCAAATATTGTCAGATTTATACTGAGTTAAAAATAGATTTAACTGAGTTTTAGTGCTGTGTGTTATATGTAAATATAAGTAAATAGTAAGCACTCTCTGAACACAATTTT
This sequence comes from Stegophylla sp. TES_Ste_2020, assembly GCA_025469315.1. Lineage (NCBI taxonomy): Eukaryota > Metazoa > Arthropoda > Insecta > Hemiptera > Aphididae > Stegophylla > Stegophylla sp. TES_Ste_2020. The sequence goes on from JAIPRM010000469.1 coordinate 9,495, forward strand.
CAACCTATATAACAATAAATTGGAAATGTAATGAAATAACAACAAGAGTAATTTTATAAATTTAAGTACTCGAAATATAATAATATATTCATCAAGCCGATTCCAACAAAACATTTTTAAATTTATGGAAAAACATACAGTGAATCTTTAAAAAAAAATATTGAGCAGAATTTAAATTAAAAAGCCGGACATATTCGCACGATGGGTGTACTTCTCACGACGGGTGGTATTCTCTTGACGGGCGTATTAAATTTTAAAGAAACGATAAATCATTTCTTCAGTAAAACGATTCTGAACGAAGGAAGTTAATAATAATAATAAAAAAAAAAAAAAATTTCAAAAAATTTCCAAATTTTTTTTCACATTTTCAAAATTTTCTTGCGCCAAAATCTTTTTTATAGGATTTTCTATCTCATTCAGAATCTAAAATTTATAAAGACATTTGAAGAAGATTGTATTAAATTTAATCGACATTAAAAATTAGATTTCCATTTTTTAGTCAGGTAAAAAAGAACAGCGTATGAAATTATACCAAACTGTTCGTGTAAGAGTTTACATTTGGCTCAAGGAATATTATTTACGGCAGGGGCGACCGATATTTCAGTGAGGCCTGGGCTGGCGCATTAAACGATAGTAATGTGTATAGAAGTCATCGTGAGATGCAATAAAAAAATTGCTAACAAAAAAGATCTCCGATTGAATCCGTTATTAGATAAAAGCGAGAATAGATCGTTTGACAATAATATTGTGATGATGCGATGTTTATATTATTCTGTGAGTATTAAGTTGTTCGGCAAACCGATCGTAGAATTGATCGAATATACAGTGTACGATTCAACATGCAGATTGACTTGTGCCATTATTTGAACGGTTTGACGAATTTTGCATTGGAAAGAAAAATCAGCATTTGGATTTGCATTGGAGAAAAGCCACGCATTATGTTGAATATTCACTAAAGAATATTAAGAGGTAAAGGCCGAACAAACAGTCATAAAAATACGGTAAAACGACGTAAAAATTTAAAAATGTTTACTTAACCGACAATTTGAGGCTCAAAATAATGCATTCCCGACGTCGCGTGTACTATGAACATCTATTCTTAAGGTCTTTCTTAAAACATTTCAAGACACAGAAAAACGAATAAAAAAAGGCCATACTCACTTTGTCACCATAAGAATTCTTCACTGCTCGGATGGAATATTCTTAGTGGATGTGTTGAATTCTAAGGAAACGATAAATTGTTTCTTCAATAAAACAGCTCTGTTACCTATTTGTTATTAAATAGTGTTTGACTATTACTGTTTTTTTTTATGTAATTTTTAGATTCCGAGTAAAGCGAAGAAGCTTATGATTTTACAATAATATTTATTTTATTTTATTTTTATGTCATTTTTTAGATTCCGAGCAAAGCGAAGAATGTATTGGTTTTTCAAATCTGTGTGTGTGTGTGTGTGTGTGTGTTTTATTTTTCGTATGAATATAAGCGAGATTTCGGGTAGAGATGCTAGTCCAAAAGTTTCGATCAGTTAATCTATAGATCGAAAATGTTGTCTAGATGGTATTTTTGACGGGCCTTTTTTCAAAATTTTCAATACTTTTTCCAAGCGTGTGCTTAGACTACCCAAAAATTGACAAAAAACGATAAAAAATTCGATTTTACTTTTTTTGCATAACATCAAAAGTAATGAAGCTAGAAAGTTGAAACTTTCACAAAATACAGAAAATAGTCACTTGCATACCTCATTTAAAAAAAAAAAAAAACATTTAATTAATTTTGAGATAAGTACAGAACTTTGAAAATATTGGAAATTTCTCGTTTTTGAAAGTTTTTAATTCATACAATTTTAATACATGGATATAAAGACCTGAAAATTTAATACAAACATTTTCATATGCATAATCAATGTAACTGAAAAAATCTTAAAAATCGTAAGTCAAGTTTTTCTTTTATAACTCTTTAAAGTTGGCATTTTGACAGAATTCATAAGTTTTACTTAAATTACACACTTCAATGCATATAAAAAATAATTGATACGACTGATCTTAACGAAACTTGATACATAAACAGAGAATTACAAGGGAAATATTTTGGTGTAAGAAAATTTTTTATGAACGAATAATTGAAAGTTTTGTATGGTTTTGATTGAAAAAAAATCGGAAAAAGTACTGACAAAATTACTGGAAATACCGAAATAATTAAAATAATTATTATTTTGTAATTGATTTACTTTATCTTATACTTACCTTTTACTTTACTTTGCTTTACTTTTTTATTTTTATTTTAAGTTAGAACTTATTTTCAATTGACTTTTATTCAAAATAATAGCCGATTTGTTTTCGTAATTATTTTATACCAAAAAAACTGTGAAAAATTATATCAATTGAATTTTTTTAAAAGGTATTTTGCCTTTCCTCGAAAAAATTGATATGGATACCAATGATCTTAAGATAAAACAGTCGCTCTGTCTCCGACACCACCTAAATTGAAATTATTGTTCTGTAGCTCGGGTGCTCGAAACATTTTAATCCGGGCTCGTCTGCATGCTGCAACTACGATTCTGAAAACAATAATTTTTACAATAATTATTTATAATGACTGGTTAGAAACATATATAAATAACGCTTAAATAAAACTTTATTTAACGACGGCCATGATGGATACGTGTAGTATTATACGAATAACATGTGTCACAAACGTCACGAGTAAACACATTTGAGTAAACACATTCGTTTCGCGTATATTATATCCTTATATCACATCCTTTTGCTCTCATATTATATTATATTCTGATTATGTTCGTATTCGCGTGTCGTGTCAAAATAAATCCATCTAAAGAAATGTTTCGTGCTCTGTTTAAATGGTGCCTAAGTGTTTTTTCGCGCGGAAAGAAGTCCGGCCGTAACTACGGACAAACACTGCGAAGACGGCGACGGACAGCTCGCAGTAGCAGATAGTGGCCATTTCGAGGTTACCGAAGTTAACGGTTGTGACATAGAGATTGCAGTGTCGAGAGGTGGAGTGAATTGAAGCAATCAAATGGAATAAACTATGAGTGACCATTTTGAAAAAAAATAAAATTATTTTTCTTATTTGGTTGGTACCACTTTAAATTTCCATATTATCATATTAGATAAGATATACAAAAACAATAACATTGATTTTAAAGTATGATTACAGTTCCTTATCAGTCATCCGATTGAGAAGGGATACAATATTTCGATACGGTAATTTGATTTTTTTCAATAGGTCACTCTAAGCGTATTCCATTTCAATGCTTCATTTAGGTATACGTATGGCCACGGGTTGGTACAAACAGTGGCGTTTTCGGGGTCACTGTGAAAAATAGTGGTGACACCGAGGTTGTCGGAGAGCAGAACAACGCCGTCGAGGTGCGAGAGAGAATAAAATTCCTGGAGGAACAAGCTCAAAAACGGTCGGATGAAATTAAAGTATTGTCCATAAAAAACGATAGGATTCGGGTGGCTTTGGACCGCCGAACTGATCTGCGCTGAAACGAAAATGGAACGGTTGGCGGCCAAATTAAATGTGGCAGCGATGGAAGGATATTGGACAAGGAACGTAGTGATCGATTTAGAAAAGGTCGAGAAACGGTTGCGAAGGCCTTGCGCAAAATGCAAGAAGAAAGAATTATTTTGGAGGAAGTGTTGTACGGCGGATTGGAGCTAAACTCAACGTATAATGTGCCCTTGAATAACGTTCATCTCCCTTCCTGCAGTCTACCTCCTAGCACTGTCCAACCCTTATATCCCCGTACTTCGTCCCGATCCTTCGTCCTCTTCATTCCTCTCTTTCTCTCCAAACCGGTGGTCCCTTTTCATCTTTCCGTATGAAAACCAATTTTCGTTTTTCGTAAATGTTGTATGTAAAAAATTATTTTTGGTTCAACATTTAAGTTCAATGCTTCGAAATTAATAATTATTATTTTGTATTAGTTGAAGCTCCATTCAGAATCGTTTGATAAAAAAATGATTTATCGTTTCTTTAAAATTTTACACGCCTTTAAGGGTATTCCACCCGAGATGTAAAGAACACCTCAAGATGCAAAGTATATACTTTTTTTTCGTTGATTTGAGTCGTGTTGTTAAGTTGGGTATTCGAAATTTGTCGACAAATTGGATAAATTAAAATCATCAACCTTCCTATAATTGGTATTTTATAAGGAAATATTTGAGTTTAAAGTTATTTATAGCTTATACATTTATTTTGTGAGTACAGTCAAGTAAAATTCAAACGTCATGAATTCGTTCAACATTTTTATTTAATAACAGAATAATCCATGTTTATTTCACATTATTTGTGTAAATGATCAATATTATGTATAACATTATTTAACGTAAGAATAAGGATAATAAGTTTGTTATAATTAACCTTAAATATATAACCGTCTTATTTTAATTTTAAATCATTTTAAACAATTATTCATAGAGCCAACTGTCATGGAAAATATAAATCATGTAGAAGAACACGCGAGAAATATTTTGATAAAAATAAATGTCTACCAGATTAAGAATTAAATGATTTATGAGGTTTTAATTGAAAAAAAGAACATTATATTACGTGAAAATTACCAGTTTTATACGAATTTCAATTTTAAACGGCTATTAGAATAAAAGTTGACTTACGATTTATGACTTTTTTTCAGTACCATTAGTAATACTTATTAGTTATTAGTATGTATACTGTACAATGTAAATATAATATATAGAAATCTTATTACCAAATGACTAAAATTTCACAAAATAAAATCCATAAATTAGGTCAAATATTTTTGAAATTTTTATGAAAGATGCATATGACTATTTTTAATAGTCGGTAAAATTTTCATGTTTTTAGCTCTATGATTTTTGAAGATGTTAAGAAACTAATATCAAATTTATGAAAATTCAGGTTTTGGTACATTTTTCGTTTTTTGTCACTTTTTTGGTATTCCCCCCGGTATTTTCACACATTTTTTTTCCATAAGTATGGAAAACTATTGAGAATTTTGAATACTAAATAATAACTACCCAAATGTACCAGTACTAGAAGCAATTTCCTATCTAAAAACTTACTAACTTACTAATATTAAAATCAGTGTGATTGGACTAGTATTTCTACCTGAAAAAGTTACTAAATGCATCTGAAATAAAGACATAGATTTGTAAAATTAATGCATTCTTTCCTCCACTCAAAATCTATAATTTAAATTGTCATAAGAAAAATACTCACTGAAAACGGAATATTTTCAAAGTTTTATTATATTTACCTGAAAAGTGATCAATTTTTTTGAAAAATTATTTAATCTATTATATTCCCGATTTTATAAAACTGTTAAAATTAAGTAAACATTTCGAATACTTATATTTTTAATGTTATCAGTTCTATGTATAAATTACTATTAATTATTACGTTTTACTATACTTTAGTTTTCTTTGTATTTGGAAAAATTCTTCAGAATTGTTGAACAAGTTTTACCATACGAAATGTGTTTACAGAATATTAAACAGCTTTGTGTAAATCTACTAGCGTGGGAACTAGGTTTGAAATATTATATAGTTTATCCTTTAGATATTGCAAACAAACCATTTTTAAAGAAATATTAAAAAATGTGACTTGAATATGGTTTTGGGTACTTTTCTGTAGAGAACCCACGTTTCGTGATCTCATTCTCGAAAATACCTCATAGAGTAGAACGACTGTGACACGACAGTGGAACTCGATTGAATAAATAAAATGAAATTACCACCGACACTCGTTTCCGAGTTTATTATCAAAAACTGCAATCGAAATATTATCCTTCAGCCTTACAAGCGCGTGTGAACGATGATTATGCACCGTTGTCGACAATGTTGGGATTTTTCTGGATAATTTTATCTAGATGAAAATGTATACATCATTTTTCGAAATTCTCAACAGTTTTTTCAACATTTGGCAAAAACTACCTAGAATTTGATAAAAAATGACTCTGAATGTATCTATTATTAACCCAAACCTTATGAAAATTTATAATTAGACAGAAGACAATATGACTAATATTTTAGTGCAAGAAAATTTTGAAAATGTGAAAAAACAAAGTTTGGAAAAAAATTCTAACACTTTTTTTCTCATCAGCATTTCTTTTCTGTCCTCACTTAAAATATAAAACTGGCTGAATACAATATGTATTTAATTTATTCATAAACTTTATAATTTTTAAGTAAAATTTTCTAATATAAACTGAAGCTCAAAATAGTTTTATTGAAGAAATTATTTATTGTTTTTTTAAAATTTAACACATCCACCAAATCTCATCCAAGGAGCGAAGAATATCTATGGTGTGAAGTATGTCTGGTTTTTTATAATTTCTATGTTATTAAGATAAATATTCAATTGTTAGAGAGTATTAATACATTTATGTATACAAATAATTACTTAATTACAAATGGTAAAAGAAAACTTACTACCAGTTTATCTACATCATATAAATAAATTGTTATGCATCTTTGAAAAGGGGAAAAATATATTATAAAAAGTTCAAATTAATTTTATTTTCAATTTATACTTAATTATTTTATCTTTTACACGTTTTTTACAGTACATAGTAATAAAAATTATTCTTAATTTCTTATTGGATCCATCTTTGAAATTTTTATACATTTCATTGAAACGTATGTATAATATTATATAAACTTGAGTACCTAATTATACTTAAGTATAAGAAATCCAAACTAAAAAAAAAAAAAAAAAATGTTTAAAAATTATCTTTTTTTTTGTCTATATGAAAGGTTAAAAATTTTCTTGTATCTTTCATCTAGATAAATCCGAGATAAGTTATCATTGGCGTGACCACGGGGTGTGCAGGGTATGCATTTGCACACCCTCCGAGTCTTACCTAAAAATGACTTTTATGGATTAATTTTGAAATAACAATTTTAATTTTGTATGCGAGTACATGTATAACATATATACAATATAACAATTATTATTTAAGGGTAAAGAAACATAATATCTGGAATCTAATGGTAAAATTTGTTTTTATCAAATTTAGAGTTAATGTTAAATAAGATTTGAGGATTGAAAAGATATTTTTATCTTACACAAAATATCTATACTATCATACAACCATTTAAACAAATAAAAAAAAGATTTATAAGCAATTTTTGAGATTTTTTCAAGGCTATTAAACTTATTACTTAATAAACTCATATTAATTTTTTAGTTTATGTTATCAAGAATGCTGAATGCACAATTGTATAAGGATAAAACTCGCTAAATATGAGTCATTTTCAAAGTTTAATATTTATTCTAAGAGAGATAACATTATTTTCAGTATGTATTACATTGTTATTATTGGTGATATTAGGAGAACATTTCAAGTTTCTAGTACTATTAGTTTTGGGGTTGTAACTAAATTACAAAAATCGATACCGTGAAAATTTAATTTATGGCAAGTTTTACCACTTTTGCTTAAATTTGAAATAGTTTTTCATTGTTTTTCAAAATGTTGAGAATTAAGAAACAATTATCTGTTTATAGTACTATTTAAAACCTAATTCTGATCTATTAGGTTGCCGGGCAAATATAGTGGGATTAGTTTTACTACTAAATACTAATTTTACTGCTTAAAATAAAATAACATTGTAAAAAAACTATTTATTTCGCTTCAATCATAATATGAAACTTTTTTTTTTTTATTTATAACTTATTTTATACGCAGTTAAGGTATAGGGGAAAAAAAATTGGGGTGAGTGTACAAATATCGTACTTTCACCTCGTGCCAAAAATGTCTGGCTACGCCTATGTAAGTTATCAAATATATTTATCTGGGAATACTTGAGTTAAATCATCTCTATCTTTATCTAGACTAGAATCTAGACTCAATTTGTCGACGACACCTTTCATGTGTAGTGATTTTATATTCTAAGATTTTTGGGCGATATAGTGATTGTTACACTGTACGAGGTATGTGGTACCTACCATATTATTATCGGTTTAACGGTGTCTGAACGGTATAAATCTCCATTTGAATTTTCCCGTAGAGAACGAGAACGAGACGCGTGAAAGAATAAACGCCGAAATGTAATCGGCCGAACGTAGATAAAAATATGTGTTCACCTGGAGATTAGAATAATATGCCCACGCGTATATATTATACATGTATATTATTATCTTTTCGCCCCGAGACTCGGATTATATTTGGCGGAGATCGAGGCCAAATCACGATTTATTGTAACTCCTTTTATTTTATCTTTACTTCTTTTTCGTACGTGACTTGTCTTTTTCGCGCACACACTCTATACGCATGTTGTTGTTACGACGCATAACTCACCGAGAGACGGACACAATATAACACAACTCTACCGTGTGCAGCAGTGTATATAGGCCAGAAACTGCAGGAAAACGCGAGGCCGTTAAGGGATTTTTTTTTTTTTGACTCTGTTGAGTAAAGTTAATTTTTAAAAAGTTTATGAGTTTACAAGTTGATTTATAATTTGGGCGAGTTAAAAGTTAATTTTGAAAAAAAAAAATAATAATTGAATAGACACGAGTACAACGAAAAATAAAGATAAACAAATAAAACAAGAACAAATGCATTTTTAATTCTAAGATATTCTGTAGACATGAGATTCTCATGCAGTCGGTTCTGAACTGACAGCAATAAATATTTAATAATGTTTGTGTGACCTTCCGAACATTCGAACAGTATTGAATTATGTCAATTATTGATTATCATTTTAAGTAGGCACTCGTATCCCATTGAACATTATTAATTACGGTTAATCAATTTTCACAAAAGAGGATGTCAGCGCAGGTTCTGCTGTCTCTGTGTTTACCTTTCGCCAGTAATAATAAAAACACACGCAGATATTATTACCATAATAATAGTGGCGATCAAGTTAAATGTAGTGTTTAAACACGTTTTGGCCAATTTAAAATGAAGTATATTACCTACGTTATTCCGTTATATTTTATTTAATTATATTAAATTTCATTGTAGAATATCGTCCGACAGTGAAATTATAGAGTTTTATAAGTTGTACATAGATTCCATAAATAACTGTAGTTCCTTTGTCCAACTACATTTACACAAATTATATTGTTCGCACTTTAAAATATTATTATTTAAAATCCAAATTTTACTCAAACCCCAAAATATGAGTAAGTATTTTCAATATATTACTCGTAAGACGTACAATAATAACAAAACATTGGTTGACGTTCACTTAAGCTTTCCTAGAAATACTTAAATTTTAGTGTTCATTTATGTATGGGATTCAAAAATGTTTCATTTATTTATTTATTTAATAATAATTGAAAACCAAAGGGCAACAAGAACAAAAAATTGGTACAAAGCTCTAAATACAAAAATAATAATGAAGATAACAAACATAATATGATTTCACAGAGACAAAATTAATATAATAGTAGACATAATATATGTATTGCATTAAAAATTAAATCTTTTGACTGTAGGCAATGAATCAGAAAATAAATCGACTTAATCACTAATTTCGTTATATTCCATTGTAATATTTGGTTGACCGGTGCAAATAACTTATATAGTTCTTTTTAACAGTTAAAATATAAAATAAAGATTAGTTAAACAAAAAAAACTATTGTGTTATTACAGTTATATACTGTGTAATAAATTACAATAAGATAAGAGTATACACTTGGCAACGAAAACTTCAATTCTAATGCATTTAGTGAGTAAGATTTCCATTTTAATATTTTGATAATTTTATAATATGCTATATTTTCTACGCGAATTTATAATTGCATTTGTGATAGAAAACAGTCTCTTCTTCGCCCATCGTCTGTTCTCGTTCGACCAATATTTTCGTTGATGTTTTATACTTATTCTTTGGAATTTTGAAGATCTATTTACATAAAGTCGGATATAAATTTCGCAATACTCCCGTCAATGTTAAATTATCGGAACTTTTCTTCTTCCCGTGACACTCCTTTTTCACAATTTCCTCGACATTTCCTCACCTTATTAGGTATAAGAGATCATTACGTACACAGACATCGCTCACCATCTCAACCACGCTTTGAGGCATTTTTAACCTATGTTTTCAAGGACTACAATACCAGCCAAATATCATGTCTCTCTGTAACCTATAGGTGACACAAATTACAGGTACAATTTAGTGAAATGAAATGCTATCTTTGTAAATACTGTATTTGTTCGAATTCGTGATTTCAACAACGTTAATGTGATCAAAACAATAATTATCCTTGCTATAAATCCAGGCCAAATTTTCAGGTAAAGAAAAACGATTTTTTTTTTATTTTTGGGGGGAAGATAAAAACGATTCATTAGTTCTATTTTTAATAATATATTGTGATTGGGTTTAGGGAGACAATGCACCTTTGCCCCTCTCCCCCCTTCTGTCTACGGACTTAGATAAACTCCTCGTGGCTAGTCCTCCACTACAATCGAAAAGGTAATAGGAAATAATTATCGTTTAGGGAAGCTGACGAAAGAAACGAGACAAAACAATTCGTAACAAACGGACTTTAGGAAACGAAATTAATACTTTTAGAGAACTGGAATTGCTTGCGAAAATCCAATACAAATCAGATTAAGTTGACATGGACACGTTTTAAAGATACAAAAATAAGATTTAAAACTAGAAACCTCAATTAATGAGAATAATGTGGGATAAAAATATAAATGGATAGATTGGAAGATTACATAGAGCATTAGACTAATGATAAATTAAAATACTACAATAATGAAACCGCTGATGACAAAAACAGTATTTGTGTAACGCATCTTAAAGGATGAGTGTGCGGTCCGTAGAATGGAAAAATGTATGTACACATTTACTAATAGCAGAGCGTTGGATTTTCTTCACTAGTATTCTGTAACGTTATTTATTGGCCTTTAGTGGTCCTCTTTGACCCTACCTCAGACCGATTCAACTATGTTCAGAACGATAGTTTCATCGATGATTTATGAAGCATACGTATTTCGGGTCGAGTAATTTACTGACTTTCGGACACGTTCACAACGTCACGAGGCGTTGTGTTTTGAGTACGGTCAGTAGTTCAGAGTGAATTAAACATTGTTCGATTCGGAAATAACTTCTACAACAACTGCGGCCAATTTGTTTCCATATATATTAACACACTTAGAACGGTACAGCTTTTTTTTTTTTTTCTGCATTATTATGCAGTAATAACTACAAAATTAATATAATAGAGAATTTACGGTGTATACGTGTAGGTACTAACCATACATAAAGCGGTCATCAACGTTTAAATTGGAACGAAAAATATATTTTAGATGTATAAACAAACCTACTGTCAAATTAAATTTACTGACAATTCGAGTTTGTAATAATATGCGGCAAAAACGATAGAATACGACCGTCTGGCAGCGAACCTTCGACGTGCTCTGGAAAGTGGAAACTGGAAACCGTATTTCTATGTTTAACTGTAATATTATAATAACAATAATAATGATGATGATAATAATAATAATAATAATGTCACGTATATAGTTTGAAATCGATAATATAAACTACGAATTATTAGGCCACGCGCACGATTATTAACGACAATCTGATCATCCTATTACCCTTGTGGTATAGTAATATTATGTAATATGTCGAATACTGCATTTCAGTATATTATATTATTATGTAACGCAACTTACTCGAACGGATTCAACAGTTGCAATAATTGGCCAAGAGTCGTATTTGCCTTTCCCGAAATCCCTTTCTCTATGGCGACGGGTCCTTTTTGCTTCTATCCCTTGAACATAATAATATGCATGGCTATACGTATTTCGTATTTTTGTAGTTCTATAACCGCATCTGTAAATCGAGTATCTTCGAAAATTTTTGATCTGATCGTCTTAGATCTGAATATCGAACATTCTGTGTTATTTATTTTACAAACGCATCAAACGAATAATGAACAATGACAGATTTAAAATAATTCCATGACTCACGAAAAAGGTTTTGTATAGAGAAGAAAATATCTTAAAACATATAACAGTCATACGTACTATGTTGTCCAATGGAGTATCGAGCCCATATTTTCGGGAGAGGTGGCGGAATCTTAATTCATATCTAACTTTTAAAAGTATATGCCTTTAAACTGTAGCGTTGCCAGATTGTAAAGAAACCGATAGTTAAAATTGACCAATTAAGATTCTCAAGTCACACACATGTAACTGCATAGTTGCTCGGTATAATATACTAAATTTATTTCCTAGGGATACTGAGAAATGAAACGGAAAATTTGTTTGATATATATATATATATATATATATATAAAACGATTTTGGAACTGGAAATAATAACATTGCAAAATGATTCGATACTTCACATAATTGTTTTTCGTATAACTTTATTTTTTGGTTCAATTTTAGTATAAGATACAAAACTTTCGAGTATGAAATACTCGAACAAATCTCGATCAAGAATGACTGACAGTAAATTAGATTCAAGTTTTAGAGTAGCTATTTAATTGTATAAAATAATTCACTTAGAGGTAACTGATGCCGGATATCATATTAATTAAAGAACATTAAACTGTGTATTTAATTTTTTTTTTTAATATATAATTTTATGTTATCATAGCCAAATTACATTTTTATCCAATACGTGAAATGAACAATGTTTGTATCAATTTTACGAAATGCAACGCAATTTCTCCACTTTGCATAATTACACGATACGGATAACATTTTATGAAATGGATACCAAAACTATACACAACTGAACTTTATCTGTCATTTAGATATCCATTTAATGAAACAATAAATTATTTTATTTTATGAATAATTATGACAGCGAGAATTACATTTAATATTACCTATAAATATGGCATTTTCATTATGTATAGACACAAGATTACCTTAGCTAAAAACCTTGCCTTCTGTGTCAGAAAACCTACTCAAAATACTAGCACCATGAAAAATTAAATAAATAGCATTAAATCCCCGTGAAGTTGTGATTATTCCCACAAGCTTTTTTTGTGCAGTTATGATCGAGTAAATCGAATTTAAAAAAAAAAAAAAAAACTGTCAGAACTGTGTATGCATATAAAAAAATAAGTGTTTTAATTAATTATGAATAAATATGAAATAATAAATAAATGCTTTAAAAACTACTACACCGTATTCGTGTAGTATAATATATTTTGTTAATTGAATTTCAACTCGGACACTCGGACAAAATGACAATCATTTTACATAATTTTCTCGTACAGTCGTGATCTACCGACAAACTAATAGTTATTCAAGCACCCCACAATAAAATTCACTGCCCTTAGATTAACACTACCCCAACATAATCGTCCCTACCCGGACAACCCCACAAATATGCCCCTCAATTTATATGTGGCAGGATGCGGAAAATGATAATATTATTATTTACCTGCATTGTACAGTCCATGTCGAGAGAGCACCGTGGCAGAAGCATGTCGTTAATACTATTATTATTATTGTGTTCACCTCGTCGTGAGACACTCGACACGGCTATTTCTCTTTTCTTCTTCAATCTTTCTTTATTGTCGTTGTTTTAAAAATAAGTAATACAGACTAGTGATCGACTAAATATACAAGTTTAATCTAAAAATGTGTTTAAATATAAATGTTTACGATGGTAATTTAAACTGAAAAAAACAATTTTTAGCACCGGTAGGTCTATGATTTTTAAAGTATTTTTACTATAATCTATTCGTTTGTTTGAAATATATGTTTGTTAAATTATACATATTATATATCTTGGTAACAATAACATATTTATGCATAAACAATTATATCTGATAAAAAACAATTAAATGTGCATTAAAAAAGCCTGACATACTTTTAAGTGGGACTTGGTGGATGTGTTAAACTTTAAATTAACGATAAATTATTTCTTAAATAAAACAATTTTAAGCGGAACTTCAGTTTGTATAAGAAGATTTTACTTAAATGGATTATTTTATTATGAAATAACAATTGCAAAACATATTGACAATTAATATTATTGTATGTCAACTGAAGCTAGAATAGTAATAGAATTTTTTTTTTTAATACATTTTGTTTTTGATATTATAAATTTCACTCAGCATTTTCTTGACATGGTCCACATGTTTTAAGGGTTGACATTTTGACGAGAACCTATTCATACATAAATCAATTAATATTTACATTTTCTTTGAAAAAATTGAGTAAATTTTTTAACATATTAGTTTTAAATTTCGAAATTGAAGAATATTTTCATGTCTACGAATTATGAAATAGACATGGATTATTTATTCCATTGTTATTACTGTTATTACATTGTTAAACATATTCATTATAAAACCAAAAATAATTTTTTAGTACAATAATATCAATTTTATTAAATAAAAAAGAGCCAAGAATATCCGCAATACATGCTTGGCTTTATTTTGGCCTTGTAGAAATCTAGCATCTATAACTAATGAAAACTATTTACGCATTACGGTAGTTTGTTTTATATTTTTAACAAAGTGTATATCTGCATCTATTTGAAGATAGTATTTTATGAATCTATTAGAAATAAAATCAGTATCTATTCAAATGAACTTATATAAATAAAAAAAAAAAATCAATATAGACATTTTCTGTACCAGATTCAAGTTTAGTTAATAATATTGAAGAAATAAGTTTTCTTTTTTTGTATCGAAAACTATTAAAATATATGTACTACTGAGTTGCTGAAATATGATAAATTACTAATTGAACAATAAAAAATTGTATCTAATATAAGATATTGATATTTCGGATACATATGTTATCATGAAACGCATTTGTATCTAAAATTTATTGCATTCAATAGGAAAACCTAAAAAAGCACGTGAAATCATAAACATTGTAACATAATTAAGTAATGATTTAGTTTATATGAATGATATATTTCTAGTGGGGTAATCAAAAGTAAAAACATTTATTCAAATTTATTGGTGTTTGGGTTAGTCCTTTTGAAATTCAACTAAAATCAGAGTGAGTACAATTATTGTATTTGCCATCCACGAAAGCCAAAAAAACTATTATGTGGACATTTGTAACACAACTTGTATTAGCGTAATAATATAATAAAACGTGAAATTATTATTTTTGAAGACGGACGTATAAAATTAAGTATGGAAGATATTTTGGAAATTGTAAATTTTATGATGGATAACGAAAACTTCAGAAACTATCTAAATGTGTCATTAAAATATTGAACTACAAAAATTGTAAACATTTTTTTTAAATGAATGTATATTAAAAATTTGTCTTTTCTCCAAATGATTATTAGTCTCGAAATCTTGAAAACAGCGACATTGTTTTTCGATATGAACGTCAACTGCGGTATACATCGTGTTTCAATTATATTGTAGGTATATATATACACGTGTATAGAACGTCATGATCCACTGCATCCGGATTACCGTCCCTTCGAGGCGGAAAAAGATTGGGGGTACTAGAACCGGCCAACCGTATTCTGTAGGACCATCTCTCCGGAACACCCTGTCCAACCATCGGTTTTTCCGAACTAGAAAAAGTCAATGCTTTACTGTATCATCCTCCTCATTCCTCGCTCACCATTGATTGCTGGATTTCTAACAGATTCCTGGTTTTCAGTACTAATTTTAGATTCTGAACGAAGTGAAGAACCTTATGTTTTTACAATGATGTTTATTTCTTTTTTCTCTATCTCTTTCTGGAAACACTTTTTCGTATAGAAATACTTGTCCAAAAGTTTCGAACAGTATCTTTATATAACTAGAATCGTACCCAAGTGGTACTTTAAAGAAGCAATTTTTCCAAATTCTCAATACTTTTTCCAAAAACGGGGAAAAACTATCGAAAAATTGACAAAAAACGGCAAATTTCCGTAAAATTTAAAATTACTTTTTGACATAACTTCTAAAATAATGCATCTAGGAACTTGAAATTTTTACCAACCACTAAAAATAGCTACGAAAACATTTCATAAAAATTTCAAAAAGATTTGATCAATTTTGAGTTAATAACAGCATTTTGAAAATTTCGGAAATTTCTCATTTTTTGTTAATTTTTGTGTAATACAATTTTTGATTTTTGATATTAAGACATGAAAATTTAATATGATCTCACTGACATATATGTCTAATTGATCTGAAAAAATCTCAAAAATCGTTAATCAACTTTTTTTTTATACCCATTTGAAGTTAGAATTTCGACGAAATTTTGATTTAGTTTTACCTAAAATTATGCATTTTAACGTACATATAAGAAAATTGGCCGAACAGATTGTTTTGAAATTTGTTGTCTGAATAGAGAATTTCATTGCGAATGTTTTGGTGCAATAAAATTTCTTACAGACGAATAATTAAACATTTTATAAGGGTTTGATTGAAAAAAAAAAAAAAAAAACGGAGAAAATATAAAGATATTATGATACTAGTTACAAACTGTTGCTGAAGGTTGATAATGTTTTATTGCATCTTATGTATTTTTCGACCCTGAATACGATGGTGTGAATTAAAAACATGTGCAACAATAGTGTTTTTCAATTATTTTGTTTTATTTTGAAAATTTAATATTTTCGGTTATTTTACTAAATACCTACCTATTGTTTCACCTACATAATAGTCAAGCTACGTTTTGTGGCGTAATGGCAGCGAAACCGGCTTATCACGCGACAGTACCGGGGTTCAATTCCAGCCCGGCACTCCGATTTTTTTCATTTTTGTTTTTTTTTAATTATTAACTTCCTTCGTTCAGAATCGTTTTATTGAAGAAATGATTTATCGTTTCTTTAAAATTCAATACACCCGTCAAGAGAATCCCTCTCGACGTGCGAAGAACACCCCCGACGAGCGAAATACACACTTTTTAATAATCACTGCTTTTGATCACCGGTTTCCAAAATCGAACGCATTTTCTACAGTTTTTGGTTTAAGTTACAAAATTTTGTTCGTGGTCATTGTAGGCCACGCCCAGTTATTATTTTACTCGCCCATTTCATTGACTTTTTGGTTTTGAATAAAGAAATACCCATAAAATATTTTAAACATTTTTTTTTTTTTTTTTATTTTATCATAAGTTTATTACCGGAAATATAGTTTTAGTTTTAAAATTTGATTAAATTAATATATTAGATATTTTTATCAGAGCAACGAGTAATGTATGTTATACGTACATCTTAGAAATTGATGGATTTAAACAAAATTGGTCAATATTTTACATTATACTCTGTTTGTAAAACCCGATGTTAGCTATTTTTTTTTATGAATTACCACATCTAATATCCCTAGTTTAGATTATTACTATAGAATAACATCTAACGTTCACCACATAAACAATATTATAACGACAATAATAATATCAAATTTCTCGTTTTATCACGTAAAAACAGTTTCATACTTGGTTTACTTACGTGTCGTCGAATTCAGAACACTTCGATAGTTCGATACTATATTAGATAGATACAATTACTTCTAGTTCAACAAGTAAAACGATAAAATATTAATAAAACAATAAATTTACTGTCAGTTTTTCCGTGTAATTTATGAGCAAACTCTTATTTCACCAAAACGTAATACCACCGTGTGATTGTTCCGTGGGATTTTATGTCAAATGACGTGTGTGACATAACGGTTCGCAGTGTTATAACAAACTTTTACCAAAATAGATTTAAATCGTTTAAGCTGTTCAAAGTATACCGATTTGTCTTGTTTACGTTAAAAAAAAAAAAATACGTTTTTAAATAATATAAGTTTTCTAGACGTTTTACTATTTATTTATTTTTTGTTTTTTTTTTTCATTCCCTTCGCGTCACACATTCCCGAAAAACGTGAACGTTCAACGTGATATATTATCACACATCTATTTATTTTTTTACCGAATTATTCTTTCCTTATGTTTTTGTCGTGCGAGTAAATTGAACACTTAACGTACCTCCTACGTGCGAATATATTCCCGTTGTATTGTATCGCAACGACGAAGGAAATACGACCTTTACCACTAGCGATCCAAATACTATTTAAATAAAATAATAAGAATAACTGCTCACGAAACGTTTCCAAGCAAATTTTCTCCCTGTCGTTATTCTGTACAGTCAATTATCATCGAATCGCGTGACGCGGATTACTCTTTTCACACAAACATGCACAACGAGATACTTTGTTTTGATCTGCATGCATTATTTATCGCGAAAATTATAAGTTCACCGACTATGACTTAGCATATGAGTTAGTGTGCTCACCACAAGCATGAGAAATGAACGTTGTTCTTCATAGTCATAACTAGGGCTGGGATTTTAATGCCCTAAAAAATCACTAAAAATGTTCTTAGAAAAATGCAAAAATGACTTAAAAAACTCAAAAAAATGCAAATGCCTTTAAAATTTATTTATAATAGATTTTAAAATTCAAAAAATTATGTGACTGGTATGAGGTATCGTCGGACGTCTTTATCGATTTTAATGTTCTAAGCTTCTAGCATACCGCTATACTGGGAAGCAAGATAAGATTTTATATAAATAATATAATGTATAAGAATTGTGGATTAGATATTATTTCATTTATTGTTAGCGTATAAAATAAATCCCATATTATAAGTTAGTAATAAAATTTTGAATTTGAATTTTATGACCTAAAAACCTATAAAATGCTCTAAAAAATGATAAAAATGACCTTAAAATCAAATATTGTCAAAAAATGCAAAATGAAATGTCTCATTCTAATTGAAAAGCACCTAAAACGTATTTATAACGAAACGAGCATTGCACAGAAAGCTTCGAAAAACAGTGCAAAGTGCATCGAAATCCCAGCCCTAGTGATAACTAGACCTTATTTCAGGAGTTCTAAAATTGTAAATAGATCATTAGTTTGGAGCGATCCTATCCTAACCTATAATTTTTGACTCTCCGTAATAATTTTCATCTAAGATTCAAAAAAATAAATAAATAATGATAATAATTATAATAAATAAGGAATTTAATAACTGTTATTGGTTTCTGTACTGTTAAATTATTTTTTTACTTTATTTTTTAAATTTTGCTCATTAAAATCAAATTTCTTATTCCTACTACAAATTATAGTGCAGAGAAAACAGCTTTGTTATACACTACGTTACAAATTCAAGCGCAGTTGGTAAACTGAGTCCCAAAACTACGTAATTAGGTAAACTGAGTCCCGGTTTTAAAAAGGTGGTAAGTAAACTGAGTCCCGGTTTCAAAGAGGTGGTAGGTAAACTGAGTCCCGGTTTCAAAAAGGTGCTAGGTAAACTGAGTCCCATAAGTTAATAGTAAGAGCTTTTAATATCAATTGAAGTTTTAATTGAGGTTTAATAGAAGTTATACAGCCTAAAAGCGTTACCCAGGAAACACTACGAGGAGATTGGCTGTATAGTTTCCCAAAAATAGTTTGTTTGGCTAACTTTACAAACTGTTTTTAATTTTTTTTTTTTTTTTTTTTTTTATTATTTTAAGCATAATAGCTACTAATAAAATTGCTTCTAAAGTTAGTTTTGTCTTATATCTATTATTTAAATTATTATATTATGTAAGATATTATGTAATGTTAGACAGGTAAAAATTTATGACACACATTTTTTAAAAATTCTAACCGTGAGATGGTTTGATTTTGATGTTTGGATTTTCCAAAGATCAAAAATAATTTGGTTGAAAGCAGCAGGTGAAAAGTATAAATATTTAGGACTCGGTTTACCGGGTAGATTGAAATCAGTGGGACTCAATTTACCGGTCGATAAATTTGACCTGATGGCTCGGGACTCAATAAATTTACCTAGCCCCAATTCAAGTACCTATATGTGAATAAATAAATAATAAAACGCCACCGATGTTTTCAAATAATTAATAATATTTTCTGTGGTAGTTGTAATAATTATAATATTATCAAATTATTTAAACTTCAAAAATAAATTAACCAAGAGATAATCTTAAAATAAAGTATGTATAGTGAGATAATCAACTTAAATAATATCATTGATCAGAAAACATAATTTATGTATAAATATAATATTATATATGTATGAATTGAAAATAATGGTTTGGCTTTTTGAGGATGATAATTTTAAATTTTAGAATACTAAAGTCTCTCTGGAAGCACCGCCTGGTGTGGCTATTAATGCTAAGAAAATTTAAGCGTCTTCAGACTAAAAATTCGAATCAAAATTCTCAATTTTAATGCATTGTTTTCCGACTGATGATGTTATAAAATTTGTATGCTGAAATTATTATTATTATTTTATCATTGAAGTTTGGAAACAGTTCATTTGTATTAGTGAAAGAGTTTGATACTAACAACATTAGTAAAAGATCGGACATACTTCGCACACCATGGGTATTCTTTAATCTATGACATTGGCGAAATTAGGAAAACAATTTTATGCGGGACTAACATATTCATTTGTTTCATTAGACTAATGATATTAACCTTATACAATTTATGAAAAATCTAGAAGGCAAGAATCTAAGAATCCCACTGATTTCTACCTATGGTTCTCGGGGCGAGATTTTCTCGGTGAATGTGCAGTGTAAAAAGTATAAAATTTTCAATTTTAATGAAACAATTTTCGTACAAAATTTAAATAATGCTTTAAAATTATTATTTGTATTTGTATTATCTATATTTGTTATTGCAATTTAAAATAGTTATAAAATTCCCATATTTATACTATAAAAGTATTTTTAAGGAATTTGGGATGAACATTACTTTAGAGGGATGAAGAGGATGAGTCATGCACCGGGGTTAGTGACCTTTCGGCAATTTAAACATCCTCTTTCCCCTGAAATTTAGGTCTAGTCATGTCTATGGTGCTCACTCACTAATCGCAATCGTAAAACAATCGATACTCCGTTTCACGCTACACTGGGGATTATACTATATGCCGCTGCTTCGTTATCTTCGAAACTGATCCAAATACAAGGCTTAATATTTTCAAGTAGAGTGTGCCAACATGGCTGAATCCCAATTAATTACCATACCTATAATTTAGAGGTTAGTATCGATACCATTTTCCAGCCAATATCAGATATTTATTTCTGAAACAAAGTCGATAACAGATCTAACATTTAATATCTTGTATTGCTCATTAAATGAGTGATACACATTAAATTCATTAAAATTTACTAAATATTATAAAATGGCAAAATACCATGCACTCGATAAGTTTAATTTGTAATTTATTTATTTGATAATTTATAATGGTATTGATATTCTAATTCAAAATCATCGATAGTAATATTATTTTAAAATGTGAACATAATTTGCACCATGGGTGTTCGTTGTTCCTCGAGTGGGATACTGTTGGAGGGGAGTATTGAATTGAAAAAAAAAACGATCAATAAAATGATTTTGAGCGGAGCTATGGTGCATTATTCAGAAAAATAGGTGTCGGTTGTATATTGAAAATGTTTAACAATTTTTAACAAAGGAATAATCCATGTTAATTTCATAATAATTCATGAGAGTAATTAATTTTGCCTCGTTTTTGCATTTAAACGCAATTTGCCTAGCTTTGAAACACCACTTTGATGCAATTATTCACTTAGATGCCTATTTTATATTATCTTTACCGAATACGGTTTCTGGCGAGGAACTCGCGTGAGCGTAGTAAACTTCTTCTTCAAAATATAATTTCAAAATTATAATAATAATTCGTCAAAGCATCCCTGCGAATAATTTATACTCCAATTTATTCCGTGGGTGTTTAGGGTTAATTGAAGTTTTAAATCAACCCGTCGACGCGGTTCTTTTAGACACTCGTTGTGTGGCGTGTTTTATTTTTTCGCATTTTTTATTTTCCCCCTGGTCCTCAAAACATCTCCGTCATCCCCTCGACGGTCGCTCAGCTCGCGCGCGCGCGAAAACGTCGCGTGACACGCGCGTTGAAAAAGACACTATAATAACACCTCGAACACGAAATCGCTTATTCGTCGTGTGTTTACGACGTATTTAAGGTGCCACCACACGCGTAATGCGGTGGCACTCGACGAACGATAAAATAAAATAAATGATATTATAATAACGTGCTCCGGAGCGATTGCCCGACGGGAACGGGGGACGGAGAGGTGGATATCCGTGCGGACGGCTCGGAAATCGGATGCGTGTAACGGTAATACGAATGGGAGCTGTGGGATATATAATGTGTGCATGGTAAATCCTAGAAATTAGCGTGACGGCGGCGGGGGTCGGTGGTCTTGACGTGGCGATGGAGGGGGGGAGGGGGCGAATGGCGTCCCGGAGAAAATATAATTTATCACCGGCAATTTATCGCGAATAAACGCTACCCGAAAATAATTAAGTAACCCACTGACATGCATATTATTTATGCGCCGGAGGTTTTATTTGAAGGACAACGCCGCCGCCGGGTTCGTTTACAACCCCGCGGGGTTCGGTATTAAATTAAAGCTGTCCCCCCGGTGCTGCGCGGCCGCATCACAGCGACGACCATCTATTAAGTACGTCCGCGGATTTTCCACTTAAAATCGTGTCTCGAATTTTACACGACGCTCACACTTTAATAAAATATATATAATTATGTTAAACATTATAATGACAATAGCGCCGAGTTTAGACGTACATAACTATTATCACTGCTATTTTGATTTTCTTAAAATATGTGCCTCGAATCTCATTTGAAGGACAAACCATTTTGAGAAAAATTTTCGTTTCTTTTAATTGATTACTAATTAGCAATGATGTAAAACACTTTTGTTTTTTCGGTTAAACTACAGCCCAAACAACGTATAACGTAGGTGCAACTAAACAAATTATATATAGGGGGAGAGACCTCACCACTCCGAAAATTCAAATCATAATTTTGAACTTCAAAACGGGTATTTTAGTTTCAATTTTGTATTTTTCGATTTATGTTATTATTCGATTAAGTTTAATATTTTTGGATTTATGATTTGAAATATTTTATTTATGAGTTTTAGAACAGATCGATATAAATAATTACCACCGAATACATTACTGGTCATTTGTTGTTTAATAATTTATACGTGTTAGTATAGTAAAAGTATATATGTATATATATATATATATATATTAAAAATGCATACTTGTATGAAAATTAATAACAGTTATGGCCTTATTTAATGTAAAAGAGTTTAACGAGGTCTCGGATAAGAATTATTATAGAGTATAAATAAATTGAAGTGCAAAACGAGACAAGTCCACTATTTTTCGAAACTCACTTTTTGGTGTTATCGTATACAGATTTTTTTTCTTTACATTTCTATTCGACAACAAGACAAGTCCAATGATTATTTGTGGAGTTATTGAGTAAATGGACTTTGTCTGGTTTATAATATTATGGGAAAAACCAAGATAAGTCCGGGACTTGTCTGATTTTTGCTTCTCTTTGGACTTATCTTGGTTTTGGACTTGTCTTGGTTTTCAAAAAATGTATTACAATTAACGAATGAAAAACTAGGTAAGATCATATGTTTCATACTTTCAAGTTATTTTAGAAGATTTTACTCAACTATTAACATGAAATTAAATATACTTATATCGAATATAAATATTATATATTTTTAAGGGGCCCAGGCCCCATGGGCCCCGCCCTAAATCCGGCCCTGATAATTTGTCTATATTATGATGAATAAAGAAAAAAGATTTGTTTCTCACGAACGTTCTAATTTTATGATTTTCACAAATAATATTTCCAATATGATGAAAATAATTAATATTATTGTTATATACGGACGTATCGTTATTTCGCGTTGAAATCTTTATTAATTATTAATATTATACATACTGTGAAAGCGTACAAACGGTAAAATGTATGTTTTGCGGTTTGGCAAGACGACGATGTCGAGTTTATTGCAACCGTTAGGACGAGATAATAATATTATACGTTCTTCTCTCGCCGAACACTCCAGACGTTGTCGTACCATAATAATAATACGACGCTGAGCAGTGAAAAGCCCGCGCGAAGACAAACACAATTATTGCAGGAAATGTATCCGGCGGACTACAATGTGTTTTTGCCTCATTCAAAATTTAGTCTCGTAAAAATCACGGCGCGCGTTCTCAACGGGAGCAACTCGGAGCGCACATAACCTAATAATCCTACCCAGATTAGGTTCTGTGCTTATATAGAATCTATAATTCCTAATGCTCCGCTCGGTCTTCCATCCGTTTCGGTTAAGCTAGTCACACACACACACACACACACTGTGTACGTAAGTACAGCGCCGTCGTATCGTGTCGTAATTATTTTTGAAATACGTTTCGAAATCATTTTAACGACTTAACAATTTAAATTCGAATGTTTCTATTATTTTTTCCCGCCGTTTGACTTAATAACACGCTTTGAATTGTAACGATAATGATTTTTATTTATTTGTTTTTTTCTTTGTTCACCTTCACTAACAGATGTTCAGCCTTTTGAACGCAAAAACGAATTTCAAAAACTTTATTCGTGCCTTTACTCTATCGTTCACCATTAGCTTTTACGTTTTTACGCCATAGAAACCGAACGCACTCCTTTCGAATGCGACATTTAACGCCATCTATCATCATGGCTTGAAAACGGAATTATTATTTTCTATTTCATTTTCGCGTTTTGGTATTATAGTTTTTCTAACTTCGGTTAGGTTATAATCAGGGCCGGATTTAGGGCGGGGCCCCCACAAAATTAGTGCATTCACTATTAAGCAGTAGATTTTTTTGAAAGTTTTTAAAATACGTTTTTTTCGAAAACAATTTCACTTATTACCTATTTACCAAACGGCCAAACGTACATTTCAATATTATTTTAAATTCAATCAAATTAATTTCAATCAATATTATTAAGTACCTATTATTATATATTTTGCTACTGTTAAAAATGTATTGATAAAAGTTTTATTTACTGATAAAAATAATGATCAGTTTCTATTAAAAATATTTTTTTGTTTATCTGTTCCCATCTGTATTATTATTTTTGTTATTTACAATCACGGATTAATAAAACCAAATAGTGTTCCTTCATGCTTATCATTTGTTCAAAAATATATTTTATATAATATTGCCGAGTGACGAGGGGCCAACGTTGATTATCATTGATTATTTTCAACTATAAAAGTGTATAACGGAAAATTCAAATTTTAAATGTGTTAAAAAAATGAAAGTTTGTTAGATATAAGCAAATATCAAAAATATTTTCTCATACTGTCGTTAATAGAGCGCCCTGGGGCCCCCACAACCCTAAATCCGGCCCTGGTTATAATCGTTTATACTCACATGTCGGTATTATCAAATTAAACACCTGTTTGAAGTTCTGTTCGTGGGCCATGGAAATCAGAGGTGGATTTAGCGATTTACCGCCCCTATGCCGAATGAAATTCACTTCCCCTATCCTAACAAAAAAAAAAACATATTTACAAAAAAATGTCCTAACGTAAAATAAAATGAGCCATGAGGTAAACTATAATAATATAAAATCGTCTTTGTCATTCACAATTTGAAAACAAAATCCAAATGTGCATTTCAAATAATAAATTACCCAAAATCTTTTACATTTTTTAAAAATATTTTCCTGTCTATATACTATAATTATTAATTACGGGTGAAAATGTCAAGTTTTTAGACAAAAATATTTTTCTGTCTATATACTATTATTATTAATTACGGGTGAAAATGTCAAGTTTTTAGACCTATAATAGTTTTCTGGTTATGACTAAATTACTAAAATCAATTTCATGAAAATTTCGGTATTTTTTTTATTTTCGACTCAATTTTTCGATAGTTCTTCTTCTTTTTTGGAAAAAATATTAAGAATTATGAAAAATTACCTCTTTAAAGTATGTCCGGGTACTAATATTTCTTATCTATAATGTTTCTATAATAAACGTTAAGTACTAGTATTTCCATTTAGTAGTTAGTACACTAATTTCTTTGTTCCACTCAGAATATAAAAAACTATTTTACCACATAAAAACAAAACAAATATTTAACACAATTTTGACGCCTCTCCAAAATTTTCCGCCCTATGCGGCTGCATGGTCGCTGTGCCTTAAACGCGCTCCTGTGATGGAAATGGTGTTGACGTTTAAAAAAAAAATAGATACTAGCCGGAAGAAAAAAAAAATGCAAATATTATCAACCAATATTTTGTTATACATTCGATTTTAATGAAACACGAAAGTGGCGTATTTTCTGACAATAGTTTGTATGCAAATCGCGCATTTAAGCTAATTCGATGTGACCGACACAATGGAATTCTATCACGTATGATATTACACAAACGTGACGTGATTTCAATAAATCGTCATCAATATTATAATAATTCCAATTCATTGCGGTATTATAATATAATGGGCGATGAAAAATATGTATCGCTCTGACGGACGACAATCCGTTGTGGAAATTTACAAACAGATTGGATGACACTGCGAAATCAAATTGAAATAGAAATACTATAAACGTCATCCACGAGCGCGACGCAGAATAATTTTGACGCGTTGTTGAAACTGACCAAAACCAAATCACTTTAGCTCCAGCGCCCATTTTTCAAAATCCATTTAAAAAATAAACAGTTGGCTCATAATATCATCGAAAAACGTAGTTTTTATGCATTTTTAAGTGGTTTTTTTTTTTTTTTAATCTTGATAATACCGGAAATTTCAGACTATTATAAATGCATTAGCGCTTTTGCAGTCTCAAAGGTCATAATATTTGATCGTAAGGTCAAAAAATAATTTTCATTTCAATATCCGATTACCGAGAAAGACACTTTTAAAATTCAGTTTAAAAATTCAGACCAAAAACCTTTAATCAAAACCAATAATTTTTTATAGCCACCTTTAAAACTTAACACCAAAACCATTTACAATATCACCAGTTCTAACTTATTTCTGATTTTACCTTTGACCTAGAAGTTTTTCTCTGCGAATAAGCTATGGACTTCATTAAAAAACATAATTGGCTATGTTCTAACACAAAACCTCTAACTATTTGCCAAATTTTTGAGTTGATTTTGAACCTATCGTGTAAAGTGGCTGGGTGGAGTGCATGTTGCGACCACCGCGGATTGGAATTCGGGGATCGGCTCACACGTGTGAAAACGAGTGTAAAATGTCACTCTACGCGTACTGGACGATACGACTATGGCGATACGTGTGGGAGGAAGGGAATGGTGATTCAAAATATTAAATGGGGTTTTATTTAATTGAACTTAATCAATAAACTTCATTGAAAACATCAATTTAAAATGTTTACATTATATTTTTGTGCGTGATTCGGAGATATGAAAATTGTTGTCGCTGCACTGCGTCTCGTCGCTATCGCAGTTTCACTCTGAAGAAAATTAATAACGAACGCACTACGTCCGTACGTGTGTGCGTCGTAGATTTTTCTACATTCAATAATAGCCCGAGTTCGGTCGTGATTCGATTTCGGTCTCAGCCATTTAAATAGGATTTCCGAGGAGAAAAAAAAAGAGAAATAGTGTAAAGTGTAATACAAAGCCGCGTAGTATAATAATGCAACACTCGAGAATTTAATACTCCGGGAGAGCAGCCGGAAGGTGAATAATGACGCGAACGGCGTAGGGAAAGAGGATGGGGGGGGGTTGGGGCAATAGCGTTACACATTTTATCTATGTCAAAACGACCGAGAGTCGGTGCGTTTGTATTTCGACCGTACGCTACACGGACAAATCTCGTGTCTGCGAGCTAAATAACCGTATAATTGTGCTGTATTATTTATATAGGAAACCAAAAAAAAAAGAGATTAGTATTAACGCGAGAGCGAGTGCATTTTCCGGGGGTTTTAACGATGGTCTACACCGGTGCCACCCAGTGGTACACAATAAACTTTTCACATGGGTGTTGAAAATATAAATTTTTAGTACTCTCTACGACCCACTTCGCCGATCAAATCTAAGTTTAAACACGACAATAATCATATTATTTTAAGATAATACAAAATAATAAACAACGGATATAAAATTAAGTTTCAACTTACACAAGTCCAACTGAAACCATCCTCGCATCGATTTTTATAGGCGTGTCATTCGACATCCCTGAACTACTATGCGGTATGCCTCCAAAAATGTGATTTTCACAATGGGAACGATTTTTTACAAATTTTCCAGACTATAAGACATTTTTATAATATGATAACATTATTACCCATAGGCACATATGTCTCATAACTTATTAAGTGGATGTCTTAACGACTACATACAATGTCTCTGACTACCACACGGACGATATATGGAAAACCTGCTCTACGGAATATAAAAATCTTTGTGACTAGATCTGAAATTATAGTTCCAACGAACTATGACAAATTTTTAGATGTGAATATTTTTGAGACAATCTCATACCTTTTTTTGATTCGGAGTGGAATTAGTG
Organism: Stegophylla sp. TES_Ste_2020; assembly: GCA_025469315.1. Classification (NCBI taxonomy): domain Eukaryota; kingdom Metazoa; phylum Arthropoda; class Insecta; order Hemiptera; family Aphididae; genus Stegophylla; species Stegophylla sp. TES_Ste_2020. The sequence continues at coordinate 37,794 of JAIPRM010000469.1, forward strand.
TTTATACCATGATGTTAATTTCTTATTTTATTTTTTTGTATACACGTTTTCGTACAGCAATATTTGTCCGAAATTTTCGAATAGCAAATTTTTAAATCAGAATTTGCATCAAATTTTGGAAGATTATTATTTTAAATTCTCAATATTTTTTTTAGATTTAGGAAAAATACCTAAGATTGCATTTACATTTTAGATTCTGAACGAAGTGAAGGAGCTAGTGTTTTTACAATGATGTTTATTTTTTTTTTCTGTTAATACTTTTTCGTATAGATCTACTTGGCTAAAAGTTTCGATCAGTAACTTTTTGAAACCGGATTTGCCTCTAGTTATGTACTTTAAAGAGGTCATTTTTTTGAATTTCTTAATTCTTCAACTTTTTTTTCGAAAAAAACTAACCAAAATTTGATAAAAAAAATTAGGAAACCATCATTTTTTGACCCGAAATTTATGAAAATTTAAGCATAGTAGTTAGAAAATAATATGAAAAATATTTTGACGCAAGAAAATTTTGAAAACGAGAAAAAAAAATGTTGGATATTATTTGAAAAAATTGTTTTTCTCATTTTATTTTATTTTCCTTTATATATTAGATAAAAAAAAGTAAAGTAAAGTAAAGTAGAGACAGGAAAGCCGGACATACTTCGCACCACAGGTATATATTCTTCGGTTTTCGGGTCAGATACTCTTGGTGAGTGTGTTGAAAACGACAACTATTATTGTTCATTGTATTATTAACTTCTTTCGTTCAGAATCGTCTTATTGAAGAAATGATTTATCGTTTCTTTAAAATTATACACACCCTTCAAGAGTATCTGACCCGAAGAGCAAAGAATATCCGTGGTGCAAAGTATGTCTGGCTTTCTTGTATATACTTTATTTTACTTTATTTTTTTTTCTAAACTTTATGAAGAATTAAATAATGATAGACAATAATATGGAAAATATGCTGGTAAAATTTCAAATTATTATTGAATTATTTTTGTTATATCAATAAAATTTGTAATTTTTAAACAAAATTTTCTTATATTAACTGTAGCTCTACTGGGAATCGTTTTATTGAAGAAATTATTTTTCATGTCAAAGTGTTTTGAATTCCTCTATTTTAAATTACTACTTATGCTGATATTATTCAAAAAGTAATAATATTTATATATCTTGGAGTTATACTACCCTCTCTTATTTCTACAATTTTGAAAATGCGTGTCAAAACTCTAATTTTTACCTAGACGCCTCTACAATTTTAATTTTTGGTTTTACAAATTTTTATAATATTGCAAGATAGATTTTTATTTATTTATTCATACATTGTATACTGGAGCCCACTGAGAAAACTGGTGAGAAGGCTCAGGAGTTCTTACATTTTCTTTTATTTTTATAAAATAGTTTACATTAGATTTGCAAAATCTTTGTGAAGTTACATTGACAATTTACCGGATAGGAACCATTAAAAAATAAAGAGAAAAAGTACAAAAATTTAAACAATAATATGCAAAAGTAATCAATTAGACGATAATATAAATATATTTAGGTAAAAAAAAAAAAATTAATTTTACATAAAAAAATAAGATACACTCATACAACAAATGCGGTCTTTATCTCAATCTCTCAAGACAATGGAGTGCCTCGGTATTTTGTAGTGTTCGTCTCCGTCACGCATGCAACATAGTAAAAGCTACCCATTATTTTTGTTCCGTCTACAGTACGATCAATGTATTGAAGCGTTGATGAAGGTTCTGAGAACTGACTGAAGTACAGATACTTGAGATCAGTCCACCTACATTATTTCCTCGACTTTCATAAATCAAACACGAACATTTAAAACATATTTTAAAAGTATTGTTTAAAACACAAATGTTATTTTGTTTAAAAAAGCAGCCAGACTGATTTTGAGTGACGTGAATACGCAATCTTCTTAAAATATATTTTCGTAGTTCGTGATGAAAATATAATTAGAGTATAGGTTGATTTAAAATTGAAAAAACTGCTGTTTCTTAAAACTTTACATGTTATACATTGCAATTCAAATTTCGATTTTCACCGAGTATCCATTTGATACTTAGTCATTTAAATTTAAAAGTTTCAAATGTAAGAACATAAAACGATGAAAAGTGTTTTGTTTTTAAGTTAAACGATGTAATAAACTGTTATGTCGATGAATCCCACGTTGATTAATTGCATTATTTTATTCTCTTAAATTTCTATTATAAATTTTAGTGACAATATTGAAAAGTTCATAAGAAAAAAATGTGGTATACATATGGAAAATGGAAACTGCCTATTAAACATGATTAAATTAGTAAATATGTGCTTAATCGTTATTATAAATATAATTAAAATGATTCCTAAAAATAATATTCTGTCCTGTCACATTTATCACGTGTGCATGATTAGCATCCATTTTGTAATAAACATTTTACCCGAAAAGTATTTGATATCTATCAAAAAAATAAAAACAAAAAAACTCATAGATAAACTTTAATAAATTAAATTAATACCGTATGCAATTTACATAATTATTATTATCTGTCAAATAAAATATTTAATCTTATTGAATAAACCGAATAAACGTTAGAGTAATAATCATTTTAGAACCTAAGTGGAATAAATTTACGAAACTTGATACATAGATAGAGAATTTCAAAGCAAATATTTTGGTGTAATACAATTTTTTACGGACGAATGATTGAAAGTTTTAAAAGGTTTTGATTGAAGAAAAATCGAAAAAAGTACTGACAAATATTCTGGAAATACCGAAATAATTATTATCATGAAATCAATTTTAGTTATTTAGTAGTAACTTCCAAAATAATAGAGATAAAGACTTGAAACTTTTAGTAATTATTAAAAATAATCACGCGCATACATAATATAGAGTTGGAAATTTAATATAAACATACTTATAAGAGAACCAAAAGTCTTAAAAAAATCTCGAAAATCGTAATTCAATTTGCTTTTTTTATAACCGTTGTAAGTTGATATTTTGACAGAATTCATCAGTTTTACATAAAATTACATACAATTACACACTTAAATGCGTATAAAAAATAATTGGTTCAGCCGGTCTTCATGAAACTTTGTTCATAGATGGAGAATTACATTGCAAATATTTTGGTAAAAGAAAATATTTCACGGACGAATAATTAAAAATTTTACAAGGTGTTGATTGAGAAATAATAAAATTGGAAAAAGTACGGAAAAATTATTACTATAAATTAGGGTTAGGTTCTTAAACTCTTCGAACCCTCGAACACCTCGAACTTTAAGAAATTCAAACAGTTCGAAGTTCGAGAAAAAATTCGAATTCGAACATCTCGAATAGTTCGAGTTTAGTACGTTCAAGTTCGAATTTTCAAACAGCTTAATCAGCAGTAACTTTTTGAAGTCGGATTTTTATTGATTAATAATACGACTAATATTGTTATTATTGATAAATTTTCAAATGTTTTAATTTTTTTAAAGTTCGAAAAAGTTCGAAAGTTCGAAAATAATTCGAATAAAATTCAGATTCGAGTTCGAGTTTGAGTTCGAAAAAATTAATGTTCGACCCATCCCTACTATAAATATTAAATACTATAAATAAAAATAAACATGGATTACTTTTTCACTAATTAATAACATTGAACTATTACTTGAAAAATGTAGTGAATTTTATTCGATGTACTTATTATTGGAAAAAAAGTTAATTCTATAAATAGCTCAAAACCCATGGATTCACATAAAAAGACCAAAATATCAGTTACACTAATTACTGAGAGGTTAACCATTTATTAATTTATAAAAATTTATTTTTATCGCATTTTTCATTTTTATTAAGACATTTATTACCTCATACACACACGCACGTGCCCACACACACACTTACGCACACCAAATCGCATGCCCAACATTAATAAATAACATTTTGTGAAATATATCCTTATTCCCAATTATCATCATTGTATGGTATTTGGAGCTTTTGCTCAGAATCTTTTTTATTGAAGAAATGATTTATCGTTTTTTTAAAATTAAATACACCCACCAATTGCTTGACACCCGAAGTGCGAAGAATACCCATCGTGCGAAATATGTCCGTCTTTTATACTTGAATTATTCATTTTATACTTTTCCTGTGATCAATGTATTAATATATTATTTGAAAATAGTATTGTGCAATTAAATTATTTAGTGATTAATTTAACTGACCAAATAAATTACTCTCGGCCAGATCTACGTCATCAAATTTACCCTTACCATAATAATTACCGTGACTATAATATTATGACTAGTGTTAGTGTTAGACTACATGTTTTTCAAAACATAGCTAAGTAATAAATAAATGCGTTTCATAACACTAGGAGTTGTATACAGTTCTCTTTGATTTTGCATATTTAACTCTATTTTTTTATATAAGTGCATATTTTGGTTATATTTGAATTTTAGGCGCATATATTTCATCTATTTTTCAATATTTAATTTGAGTTTTCTTGGTATTGGAAAATTTTTCCCTGAATAACTAGAGAGATTCAAAATTAATTGATATTTTTATATGTTTAAATGTAAGCTTAAAGAGAATAAAGATTAAAAAAAAAAAAAGAACAATACATATTGAAATACATTATACAACACAATTTTTAAATATTTTACAGTAAAATTAATGTTTTATAAGAGATTATTTCAGCATTTTTGCATATTTTTAGTGAATATTTCGTAAATTTTATAGCATATTTGGTACATTTTTAGACCATAAATGCATGTATATTTTAAGTTCTTGTAGAGCTGTAAGTCCCTAGCCGTAAATTTATGACAAACGTTATGTGATAAACGCGGCCGGTTTTCTACACAGAAAACGTTAACCGTCCAAAGTCTAATCTACATACGCCTATATAATATGATGACTAAAAATTATTTTATATTTTATTTGGTTATAGTTATAGGTCATAATTATATGAACATGAAATAAACAGTTTAACAATAGTAAGACGCATTCGCCCTATTGTACATCAAATATGTTTTACATATGACAACATTCGTAGAGACAACTTATTACCACTTCGTCATTTTTATGAACTCTCGTTAATTTCATGTATTTCGCAACATGAAAAAATCATAATACTAATCACAATGGAGTTTTCAGACGCAACGGTTATTATTTAGGTATCGTTATTTTATGTACAGCGTGATTCGAGGATTAAAACACGTAAGTTACATTTTGCGATCCGATTAAAAACTTTTTGCAAAACGTTTGAAGTGTATTGAGTCACGTCCTCCTTGTTTCTGACTTCTTTCACCACCAGTCGCCCTGTATGTTATGTAATATCAACGACGTCATAAAATAATAATAAAAGGAAATGAAAAAAAAAAAAAACACGAATCAATAAAGTATGTAAGTATATAATATACATTACGTAAACCTTAAGTTAAAAGAAGAGCACTTCGTCGAAGAATGCACATTATAGTTTTTGTTAAGGTAAACAATCACGGCCAAGTTTCCCCCCCCCTGTTCATCGCAAGAAATTTCCGAAGAAATACATCGAATTCATAGAAATTCATGGTATTTTTACGTACCTTATAGTGCAGTGGTTCCCAAACTTTTTGCACTCACGGCGCATCAGTATTAATAATTGTAATAAGTCACGGCACACTTTCAATAATCATTGTCTACTTCCAGTGACATACGACGCCAATAAGAGGCTTATCCTCATTAAATGTTAAATTGTATAAAATTTGCGATATTCTTCAGTTTTCCTCAAAAATATAAGGAAATCATGCTTGAAAATATTCGAAAATGTAATAATTTGTAATACACAAATACTTTACAAATAATTTTGACTCAAAATAATCATTCTAAAACTTCAGATTTTGACTGTTTATGTGTTCTAGTGTAATGTAACCAAATTCGATAAAATAATTCAACAAATACCAATCTAATCTAACGAATAATAATAAAAAGTATTTTCGTGTGATAGGAATAGAAAGTTTACTGTTTTCACCATAAAATATTGGTAATATTTAGTGATACGACCTGGTATAAAGTACAAGCTGATTAAATGACGTGTGTAACCCCAGGAAGGATCTTGCTCCCATGTCGTTTCACCGGATTACTTAAATAATCACTCTGTCCTTCAAAAGTTTTATAGAAAATATGATTTCGAACGGTATTTGATTAAACCGAAACGTGTCAATAAAATATTAAAATTCTATAATTACTTTTCTTTGTGATATATTTCATAATAAGTTATAACAATTGTTCGATTAAGTTCAATTTCATTTATTTGCATTTTCAAAATTTACAACATTATCACGGCACATCCTTTGGGAAACACTGTTGTAGTGGTAGTTTTCCCTCGGGTATATTAGCGATCGGGCTGTCAATTTTTTTTTTTATTCCACATCTTTTCCTCTTACACGACCGCGCGTTAGGCGTAGCCCCTCACTCTACCCTACACCTCGAGCGCCGTGAAGGTTGTAATAATAACCGTCAAAAGTTTTATAGTTCTAAGGGCGAAGACTGGACTCAGTGGCGACCGGCAGCGGTGCATCAAAAAAGTCGGGAAGGATAAAAAAATGTTTTTGACGATTTTGACACTCGGCCCCATAAGGCATTGACGCAGACGGATTTTCACAGTTTGCAAACAGACGTGAATACAGTTGATGCCTACTAGTACTCATGTTTATTATTTTATCTGACACTTAAGTTAAGTCCAAAACCGTTTAAGGTCTTCGATACAGACGTGACAAAAACTCAATCCGCTTAACGTGATGTTTATTGATGTCGAAGTCGAGTGAAAATACGTTTTTATTTTTACCACACTAATTAATCCGAAGGTTTGACACGTGCATATATTTTTTTTATTGCGACGAGAGTATTATTAATATTTTTCGACCACATCACATGACGTTCTAAATCGCTAAAATTAGGGTTAATTCGAGTGGACAGTGTCCAAACTACGAGAGAAAAAAAAGTGTGTACTTCGCTCGTCGGGGTGTTCTTTGCACGTAAAGTGGGATTCTCTTGACGGGTGTATTGAATTTAAAAGAAACGCTAAATCATTTCTTCAATAAAACGATTCTGAACGAAGGAAGTTAATAATATGAGAAAAAAAAAATGCAAAAATTCCAAATGCCGTACTTAACTCGAAATTGATCAAATCTTTTTGAAATCTATATGACATGTTTTCGTAGCTATTTTTAGTGGTTTATGAAAATTTTAAGTCTCAAGCTGCATTATTTTAGAAGTAATGTCAAAAAGTAATTTTCAATTTTACGGAAATTTCGGTAATTGCGTATTTTGCCGTTTTTGTCAATTTTTCGACAGTTTTTCCCCGTTTTTGGAAAGAGTATTGAGAATTTGGAAAAATTACCTCTTTGAAGTACCATTTGGGTACGATTCTAGTTATATAAAGATATTGATCGAAACTTTTGGACAAGTATTTCTATACGAAAAAGTGTTTCCAGAAAGAGAAAAAAGAAAAATAAATAAACATCACTGTAAAATCATAAGCTTCTTCACTTCTTTCAGAATCTAAAAACAACAATAATAATATTAAATATTAAATAAACGAAACGAACGATGAGAGAAATTTTTGAATAATATTTATCGTTGTAAAAACTATTCTATTCTGTTTTTTTTTTTTTTTTTTTTTTAATAAAATATGAAATAGTTTAATTACAATCGAAAAGTCATTGTTTATAGATTTCACTGGCAATTATTTCACGCCCTTAATTTAAATGTTTTATTAAAATCGGAAGGGTTATGTTAAATTTTCAATCAGAGATAGTTTTTCTGAAAGTCAAAGAAAAACATTTTGCAGAAAACCTTATACTGGCTAAATGCAAATCCCATGAATATTATTATTTTCATATCTAAATATAATTTGAAACAATTAAGCTTATTTAGTGGAATTAAAAAAAAATCTACTTCATCATGAATTGCTTTTATACTCGTATGACATTTTTCAAAATTCTACGAAACCACCAGATAATTTTAAATTATTTTCTATATAATATGATTTAAAATCGATAAATAATAAACTACAGGAGCGAAGTCATGAATGCTTATTTTCTCAAATTCCACCCTTCGATATCCATTCTGAAATAACTTTAATTCAATTCATAAACACATTTTACTCATTTAAGTGATTATTAAAACATTGTATTTATTTCAGAATTTAAACATTCAAAACGGTAACATTTTATTCGTACCTAGACAGTGCTTAAGCGCGTCTCTATAAATAAAACCGAATGAAATATTTTAAATTTGCATTTATTGTTAATCTTATCAAACAAAAGCAGTGACGTATACGAGTGTATAATTCACCAATCGGTTACGACTTCATTTGAATTTTTTTATTCATATCAAATTAGTCGAATCCAAAAAAAAATGAGTTACAGTAAATTTCACTTTGCATATTATTATTATTTCATCAATAATTTGGTTTTGGTTTTCATTTCTTGCGTCGTTTATGCTTGGCGACTTTTTATAAAAATATTAAATATTTTTATAAAATAATATTTATATATATATATACGTCATCAATATTCCAAATGCGTAAACAGAATTATGCGTTTTAGTTTTAAAATAAATTAACAATCGGGCATACATAAAAGTTTGCATTTCAATCATTATTAATAAGTCTTTGGGTAAAACAAATACTTTCTGTGTAATTTGTGCGAGTTATTACCAGTAATTTTTTCAAACAACTTTTATAATACAATTGAAATAAACGAAATAATTAATCGTTTGAAATATTACTGAAAATAATAATTACGTCTGCAAGAATTAGTTTTATTCATGAATATTTAGTGCGTTATTTGTAATAACGAAATGGGTAAACAAACGAGTTATTAAAAAAAAAAAATAATAATAATAATATTAATAATAAAATCTGGCTTAAGAATAATTAATTATGTGTCATTAAATCAAAAACAAAAGGCCTGTGTGTCATTAAAACAGCAATTAGTTATCGAATTGTCCAATTAAAATTCACGTAACTGATGCTATTGTGTTATGCATTTGTAGTGGCGGGGTGTGTTTCTTTGTCGTCGTTATCCGTCGTGGTTCTGTTAAGCCGTCAACGTCTTTTTTTTTTTTCATTACAATGTTGATCAGACTTCAACCTAAACGAATAGGTACAAAGCAATTTTATTCTATTTATTTTTCAGACGGATTAAATACAATTATCTACTTAAAATGAGACATTTTAACCAATAGTCATAATAACAAATATTTGAAAAATAATTAAAACCTAATATTTGCATCAGCCATCAGATTATAATATTTCCATCACAAATTCAAAATCCAAACATTATGAATTTAAGAAGTAAAATATATTTTTAATTTAACTTTAATTAAATATAACACGTTCTTTCTTCTATTGTGGGTACTCACTGACAATAAAACGAGTATTTATTATATTCAAATCACAATTTATCATTTTGCATAATTTATATTAACTATGATAAAATAATAAACTATAGTATAATGTGACCGGAGTGTCGTACAGCAATGTATTATTTAATATTTTTCTAATTTCACCAAAAATGAACTGTATGACACCCAAACGGCTACTATAGGAATGGTTTAAATCAGCGTATCAACCATAGGATTTATATACTGTGACTTTCAAGTCATTAAATCCGGCTTCGGACCGGACGCAGCCGACTATTTCTATTGCTACTACAATAATATTGTACGATGACATGCACAAGTAAAAGAGTGCGAAATACTTTACACTATGGGTACTCTTCTCTCATTGGATGGGACACTATTTGTGGTTGTGTTGAATTTTAAAGAAACAATGAATCATTTCTTCAATAAAACAATTCTGAACGGAGATTCAGCATTATATTTTATAAACAACAATAATAATTAGTTTTATATTGAGTATATTATTATTTAACAGTTATAATACTTATAATATATTAACATTCTATTCGAAATTCGTCTTTGATAAGGTATTGGTTGATATTTTGAAGATTCAAACAATATTAATTATAAAATACGTAATAGCAAAATAATCTATGTTTATTTAAATATTCGTCAAAATGATTAAATTGCAGTGTTTTGAAGTTTTAAGTTCTTATGATTAAAAATTTCTACGAATTTAAACAAAACACTAATGGTCATAAAAACTTAAATGTTTATTGTGTAACCATTTATTTTATGAATTATAATTAAACTTTATTAAAGTTAGATTCCGTATCACTACTCGTATATAAGTAGACAACTATTTTATTTCAACGTTCTGGACAATGCACAACATTGCCAGTATGTCAATTTAAATATACGGACGCAAGACCTGACATCAGCTACGAAGAAGTTCGGTTTACCCTCAAAAATAATTCAGATTGTGTTTTAAAACATTTTATTTTCGTTTCTTGGAAAAAGTACGAATTACGTCCGATTTCTAGTCGACATAATTTAGACCTACTTATACGTGAAACTTTTGAACCTTTTTTACAGTTTCAAAAAGGGCTTTCTGAAACGGAACAAAATACATGCATTATTGTAAAAACCAATAGCTCTCTCACTTTTCGCATTGAAAATCTATAAAAAATAAAAAAATAAAACGTAACTTCTTAACACGACAAGCAATAAAATATGCGAGTACAAAGAAGTTATATTGTTTATGGAGGGCTAAGCCTATGATATCTCTCTTATCTTCGTGTTTCGTCGGCGGTACAGCACGCAATCTTTTCAATATACATATTATATACGTATCGAGTATATTATGCAAAGTTTTCGATCTCTGCGGACGAACTTGTTGTATATGAAAACTGTGACTGCAGTAACTGTGCACACGAACGGAACGAATAACTCAATTATGCCGTTCGAGTTTCGAAGTTCGGCGTGAATTATTGGTCTCGAAGACGATGAGTGGCCAAATTAATAGCGATAAAAAATAAAATAAAAAACAAAAATATGAAAAGGGATTCGTAATCACAAATTACACGCAGACTGTATGAAATAAACAATAGAGTGTCATAGTTGAATACGTGAGAAGCTTATTTGGGAAAGGCTAAAGTGGGTTCCAGTCTTTCTCAAATCAAAAAAAAAAAAAAACCGTAGAATTACAATACTTTAAATCAGATTGCCAACATTAGAAAAGCGCGGTGCTTTCAACTTATTGTTTATTATTTTTTAGATTCTTAGTGGAGTTACTTATTTCGTTACCTACGCATTACACAATTATTATGAATATCACCTAACAATTAATTAATTTAAAATTGTAAAATATAATCACTTATATGTCTATAAACCTATTATGACTAAATAATTCTGATTAAAGTTTAATTGTGTAAATTCATAATAATTATGTATTACATATGCAACTATAAATATGTATCTAGTAACATTATCTATATCACTTAATTTAATATGATTCGATAATTACTGGCTCAAATTTTGACTTAAATTCATAAAAATTCACCAAAAAATAACCCGAATCAAATTCTGCAATTAAAAACAGGGATAATTTGAAAAAAAAAATTATAAATCTACAGGACATCTACTATGACATGAAAAAAACATGGAAAACGTTTTTTTTTTTTCAAAGTAACTTAAATATGAAAAAAAAAAATCATATTTTAGTTTTTTTATAGCCAAAATAAAAAGGGGGCATGGTTAATGAATTACCCTGCATTAAGTTATATTAAATATTAATTATAAGAAAACATATTCAGAATTTTAAATGAAAAACGTAGAAAAGAATTCGTGTAAAAAAACTACAATGAAATCTGTCTTAAGTGGAACCATATGGGACGAATAAAAATTACCATTTTATACAGGTTTTCATGTAACCAAAGAAAAAAATTACTGGAAACAAAATAAATTTCCGTACAGCACAGGAGTTCATTTTATGAAGGGTCCACTAAGACATGTTTAACTGAATTAAATTTAGTAAGTAGGTATTACATTTGCTCAAAAAATTATAAAATACCTATTATCATTACTAATGATTACTTGGGAATTATTTAATTTCTGTTCAATCTTGTATATTTTCTAACACTCTATACACAATCACAAAAACGAGTACTTGAAATAATTGAGTGAATACAGTGAAAACAAAAAGACACTTTTTTATAAAATCCAAATTTCCAAACCAAAGGATTTTGTGATTTGAATTGAAAAATAAGCCAAATTACCACGAACAACGATTTTAAAAATTACGTGAAAAATTGATTTGAAAATGTAATGAAGTTACATTTATTATCCAAACTTTGTGAAATTTAAAACATAGATAGACAATAATATGAGACAAATTTTAGCACAAAAAATTTTGAAAATTTTTCAAACACGTTTTTTTTCTCACTCAATTTTATTCACTTTTTTTTACATTTATTTGCATTTAAAAAAAGAGAAGTATAGAGTCTATACTATAGACAAAAAATCTGGACCTCCTTCACACCACAGATATTCTTCATTCAGATACTCTCGGTGGGTGTGTTGACAATGACGACTATTTTCGTTCTTTATATTCTTAATTTGCTTCATTCAGAAACATCTTATGAAAGAAATGATTTATCATTTCTTTAAAATTCTACACGCCCACCAAGTGTATGTAATACGAGGAGCGTAGATTATCCGTGGTGCGAAGTATGTCCGGATTTTTAATATTTAATTTATTTAATAGTTTTAAAAATGTTTTCTAAAATACTTGTATTACCCCCCCCCCCTCAAAAGCAAATATCTAATTATGCCACTGATCATGACTTGTATCTCGGTATTCCGAAAGCCGATCTTGAGATGTCAGAGTTGAATAATGTTTTTGGACTATAGATTATACTATTTTTAATAAATTTCATAGAAAAATTGGCATATTTAAAATTATTTAAATACAGTTATTGTTATTAAATAAATAAATAAATAATAGATTTGTAAAATTTCGAAGTTTGTAACGTGGTATATGAAGAAAATTAATTATACAAAGTAATTTATATTATATTTTCGTTACATAGAAAACAATTATTGTAACGAAATTACGTAACGCGTTACAATAATCGTTACGTCGTTACTTTTCGTTAAATTACTACTCAAAACTGGTCAATGATTATTACATGATAATACATAAACATATTTTTTTTTTATTTAAACAATTTAAACTATTTAATTAATTTGTTTTTTTTTTTTCAGGTGAGTTCAATAGAGTAACAGTGGCTACTGGTCTGTGAGTATGGAATGATTAATAAAGGTTTTATGAATTAAACTTTCAATCGAATAGTACAAAAACGCTTAACAATTTCTTAAATAACATCACTAGAGATATTAATTATTTTAACGATTCGTGTTAACATCAATGTACTCTTACCTACGTTTCATAAGTTCAAGAAGTAGCGTACGCAGATTGGGACTTAGGGGCTAAATTCCTCTTTTACTACGTATATTTTTTAATTTTTAAATTTTTTTGATTGTGCATAATATAAGTTAAAAGTTAATTCAAGTTTGGTTTTTTTTTTAATGGTTTTTGGTTAAATACAGTTGAAAAAAAAATCTAATTCCTAAATTATTGTACTTATACAATAATTGCATAAAATTAATTTCAGTCATTCCACTAATTCCACGAGAGGTTCTAGAAATCATCACTAGATGATAGTAGTTTACTCAATTATCACATAAAATATAATATCCTCGTAGTGCACATTTGCCATTTTTGAAAAAATATGTATAATAAAATTTTGTGAGAGATAACATATTTCTAACACTTTAGGGTTTATGGTACTTAAGTAGGTGTATTTATATATTTCCATCAGTTTAATACACTCCTGATATACGTATACAATGGTAATAGCAATGAATCATGAAAACTACGTCCTTTGTGGACAGTGGGTCGGATTATATTATGAATAAATTATTATTTTTATTATTGCTTATTAAAGGTTCTAGAAATTTTATCAATACTTTATTTACTAAATATTCAACAAATATATAACTATACGATATCTTCCAAGTGATAATTTATGTTAAATGTTCCTATTAAATTTAAGGAAAACGGTATTTACGTAGGACTCGTAGCAGTGAGAAATAAAAATGAAATAATCTTCTAAATATTATAATTTCTGTCTAAGCCAGCTATAGTGTATATTATTAGGGCTCATCATAAAATATTTTTGAAGGTCCACATTAAGTATCTGTTAATTTTACACGTGCCATCAGTATTCAAAGTACATGTTTTCACCATATTATATTATTATACAATCAAAAGTAATTAAAACATAATTTAATAACAATATGAACGACAAGATACGCTCCACAACCAGTATAATAGCTACTGCCACCGGAAAAAAAAAAAATAAAAATAAATAAATTACAACACTGTAACTATATCTTTTATAGTCTATATTTTAACGTATTATAAGTATTTTCTTTTTTCTTACATTATCTGCAGGCTGCCATTTGATGATCTCTGGTGTAAATTAAACAGGTATATAGTGTGCAAATGATATTCCATCCGTCACATTTCTTTATGCAGCATATATACTTATATATATATATATATATATATATATATATATATTTATACGCGTATTTTATAAATTAACACCACACATGTAGTTTAAATTAATAAAAAATATATATTTTTTTTTTAAAAACACATTTGTAATCTAGCTTTTAACGCATAATAATGTAGTCCCAAGCTTGAAAAAGTGAGGAAGAACACGTTTGAAGACAATAATCTCATTTGAATATCAATTTTATAATATTTAATGATCTGTAATGTACGGAAAAAATGTGTCTTCAGTGGCGTATATAGGGGATGGTTTTGTGTGTTAGAACACCCCCTCCCCCCATAAGAATCATAAAAAACGTGTGTAAAATACATTTTCTGTTCTTGATGTATAGGTTGAAAGTCCGTAAATCACTATTCCACACATTTTTTATATATAATATAATATATAAATACTGTCTGTATAGTAACAATATTCTTCCTTGCATTAGCAGTTATGTTATTTATGTCACCTGAATAAGTATTATGAAAAAAATAAAATATCGAGTGGACGTCAAAAAATGATTGCATTTATTCCTAGGTGAAAGGTCACGTTGTGAAGTATGTAATATATTTTCACGTTTTTCGGTTCAATTAATTAAGCGAATTGAGCACTTTATTAGACTCTGACATCGATGACATCGTGTAACGAATTTTAGAAGAAAAATTACAATATCCATTACAGAGTTCTGTTCTGGATACTCAGAGGTGGACGACGTAACACCATTTAGAAAACAAAACACTAACTCAGCCTCAAATTGAGTCATTCGTGCACGATGGTTTCGTTTTGTAGCATATGAAGGCAAACGATTTCTACGTTTTAGTCGTTTTTTTTTTTTTTTTTTGAGGGGGGGAGACGATAGAATTCCGTTCACGTAATTGAGATGTGCATTTTCGGTCATGCTCTCATTCGAGTCGAAAAAAGGTAAATGTACGCCCGTCTCGGACAGGTATTAAACCGCTATATAATAATATTATAAAATGCGCGCAATTTTATTGTTGTTGTTGCACGTCCGGCTGAGAAAACAACAACACTTTTCCACTTTCATACAGTTCGCGTTCAAATAGAACTACCTTCTTCCTCCTCAGTACTCCCAATTTCTTCGTCGATTTCCGCCCCCAAATAATGCGAACCAAATACGTTTCTATTTAGATATATATAAAGGGTGACCAACATAAATATGTTTACGAGCCACACGGATGAATAAAATTATAACAAGAGTCAAAAAAATCTTTTAAATTCATTTTTAGTGTATGTTACTGAAAACAGATGTGAATCTCATTGCAACAGTTAAGTCAACTCACGGAATATAACTTTTAGAATTTTAGTCTAAAAAGTTTAAAAAATAATCGTCACTCTGTTATGAAATTTTGTACGAATATCTCTATTTTGAAGAACCTAAACATCAATAACTAAGCACATATTACAAATAATTTAAAATAAATCTTTGGAAAGATATTTTCTTGTGAATCATTTTGATTGATGATGAAAATAACCAAATCCAAATATTTTTCATGTTTAACTAAAGATCATCTTAAGGAATAACTCTGAGTCGATCGTACTTCAATGTAACCAGACTAGAAAATCATGGAAATAAAATATATATCAGCTCAACAATAATATGTGTTTAACTTTATGCAAAACAGTTATTTGCACAATTTCAATACAAATTCAAACCTTTTATGCACTTAAAGCCATAATTCAAAATTTAAAATTGTAATGAATGAAAAAAATGTTTTATATTAAAAAATAAGATTATTATTGTTTTCGAAATTAGAATGAGAGCCACGTGCAACCACGACAAGAGCCGCATGCGGTTCTCGAGCCACAATTTGGCCACCTCAGATATATATGCTCCGCTACCATCCCCATGTATAGTATACTTCGGTTGGTGTTTTTTTTTTTTTTGCACAGAAATTCTTTTCTTTTTTTTTTCCAATTAGGCCTAGCTTTTTTATATTTGAAATTTTTCCACGTCCAATGTTTCAAAAAACAGTTTTCAATATATAGTCACGTCAACCACTACACGCATTTCGTACGATTTTCAAACGCAATAAAAAGCCGATTTTTTTTAACTGCTGAACGTTTTTAACCGCTCCCTCGTGTTGTTGCTAATTACATTTTTCTGTGAGACCGACAGTCGAACATAATCACGTCTAAAATGTTGAAAACACATTTTTTACCTCACTGCAGGCTATTGTACGTTCATTCCGATTTAAAATAAAACGAAATTCTTTCTCTGATGAAGGTAATTTCAAACTTTTTTTTCCCCCCGTTATAAGGTTTAAATAAATATCAACGCGTTAAAGTGCAGAATACAATTAAAATTTTTATCCCTATCCGATAATTCGATAATATTAATGTATATTAAAAATGATAAAACATTTGATTTCAACTGACTGTATCAAACTGAATAAATAATTACGATTATTAGGTTCTACCTATAGTCGTTTTAATAATCATATTTCTACGTATTTTTATCACTCTGAAAAATCAGCAGACCGTCAATGTATGAATTCAATATTCGAAATAATCAGTTTACGTTAAATAATAATAAAGTAAAATCGTTGTAAACTTTAAACTCGATTATATCATTATTTTTAAATAGAATTTATTTTACCGTTAACTATCAATTAACTGACTGTTAATTACGTTTTTAACTGCCTAGTTTACATTTATTATAATTAATTAATTCACTGTCGACCTGATGAATTTTAAAATAAGTCCTTATTAACTTTGGCGTTAACTTGTATTTATATCGTACGATGTCTATTTTACGTTTGAAAAACGAATGACTAATTACGAAAAACTAATTATCTAACATAATGATTTTGCATTTAATATAATTTTAGGAATGACGTCATGAAGGCCAAATTAAACAGAGGTTTACAGAAGGGAGAATTTTCCCCAAGGGCAAATTTTTTGAAGGTTTTTTTACAATGGTGTTTATTGTCATTATTTTATTATTATTTTTTTTTTCGTGTGAACACTATTTCATATAGAAATACTTGTCCAAAACTCTCGACCAGCAATTTTTTTGAAATTGAATTTTCCTCTAGTTGGAACTTTAAACAGGTCATTTTTTCAAATTCTCAATTTTTTTTCATTTTTTTTTTTTTTTTTTTTAGTGTGGGGGTAAACTGCCAAAATTTTATAAAAAAGACTCGAAAACTATCACTTTGACCCAAATTTGGTAAAAATTTAAACATAGTTGGGCAATAATATAAGAAATAAACTCGAGCAAAAAAATTTTGAAAATATTAAAAAAAATTTGAGACATTTTTCTAACAATTTTTTTTCTCTTTTATTTTTTTTCCCCTTTATTTTTTAGATAAAAAAAATGAAAGTAAAGTAAAGCCGGACATACTACGCATCACGAGTATTTTTCGCTCATCGGGTCAGATACTCTTGGTGGATGTGTTAAAAATGATAACTATTATTGTTTTTTTATATTATTAACTTCCTTTGTTCAGAATTCTTTAAAATTCTACACACCCACCAAAAGTATCTGACCAGAAGAGCGAAAAATACCATAAAATGTATAAAATGTGAAAAAAAAATTTGGACATTTTTCGAAAAATTTTTTTTTTCTTATATTATTAACTTCCTTCGTTCAGAATCGTTTTACTGAAGAAATGATTTATCGTTTCTTTA
>JAIPRM010000470.1:0-55871 GCA_025469315.1 Stegophylla sp. TES_Ste_2020
CAAGAGAATCTCACCCGTCGTGCGAAGAACACCCATCGTGCGAAGTATGTCCGGCTCTTTTTTTTTTTTTTTTTTTGAGAGGGGCGTTGAAAGATATTTTGCTCCTTAAGGGGCGATGACTTTAAAAAGGTTGAAAATCATTGGATTAAACATTTCGTGAATATTTTCATGTGGACCATTTAAAACAAGTCGCTGCGTGGGCTATTCAAAGACCACGCGACTATAGTATGAGTGAATTTCCAGAATTCAATACGAACATTCAATGTTATAGATAAAATACTAATGATAATGTATATTATATATTATGTGTATTATGTGTAACATCCTAGAAAATAAAATAGAATATTCTTATAACTCTTGGCAAAAATTGGTTTGTTGAATAAATATTAATATTATTCTATATTAATAATTATTGTATTATGTGATCATAACATCATCACCCAATACACACAGCTTTATTAGTCAGACGTTCAACGAATGTACATAAATTATGTCATCACAAATATTATTATGACGTATCTATTTATTTTAAACTGACGAATGTTTTAATCTTACATAATAATAATATTGCAAATTGGATTATCGTTTTGATCAACGTCCACGTGACTCCTACGCACACATCATCATCGTAATCTTAGTAATTACACGAGAAAAACCACCGTTCGAACGTTCAGATATATTTTTCCCCCGTGGGTCGTCTTATACCGATTAATTATTATAATTTCGTCGCCTACGAAATTTGAATACACGATGGTATGCGCGCGTTCAGATCGCATTTAAAACCACATGACCTCGATAATTATGGCAAACGCATTTAATTGCGAAATGATCGCGAACTGCAGTCTCACGGGATCAACGACACATTTAAAATAGTCGCGAATACGCGATTAAAACCCACTACCGACTCACGTGTCGAACCGATTTTGGATCGACATAAATTTTGGATAACAAAAAAAAATTATTTTTAAGTTTTAAATTTTACTATTAACTCACAAAAGTGAAAAAAAAAAAATTGATGGGAAAAAAGTGTAAGGAATAATGTCCAAACATTTTTTTTTCATATTTTCTAAATTTACTTGTACCAAAATATTTCCCATATTATTATTGTCTATCTATATTTAAATGTTAATAAAGTTTGAATTTAAAAAAATCGTAGGTTACGATCCATTTTTGTTTTAAAAATATTGAAAATTTCGAAAAATAACTTCTAAAAAGTACCATACAGAGGCAAAACGGGAATTGACAAGTATTTCTAATACTGTGAACTCATAAAAAAAGAAGAAATGATCACGATTGTAAAAACACTAACTTCTTCATTTCACTCAGAACCAAAAATTGTATTTTTTTTTTTTTTTTTATTGCTACAAAGGATTTTACAATAAATTGTAAAAAAAAAACATGTGACGTAACAAAATTAAAATCTAGATTATCATTTATCTGCACGGATAGTGATAAACTATAGTACCTGCACAGATTATATGATTTCATATGATATCATATAATCTATATTTTATGGACGAACATATACACTTTAGTCTTAACAACACATACCTACACAAAGTACGAACAAATGATAGAAAAATAGGTTTGAATAAATAATACAATTTCCATTAATCATAGTTGGCATACCAAAGTACGAAGTCAATAACAATTATTGGATATTATTTATTTAAATTTTAAACCACCTACCAAATATAATTTATTAATATTTTTCAAATGCCAACTTTAAACACTTAAAAAAAAAAAAAAAGGACTTTCATGAATATTGTCAAAATGTTGCAATTGACATTTTTAAAACTATTCGAATGCCAAAATAATATTAATATAATAAATGAATAGACTTTTGTTTTATAAGTATAATGTATAACAACTAACAAAAAAAAACAAAGAATAGGTTATTAAATGTTTTACTACTTAAATTCGGCCTAAGTCTCATAGGGGCTCCAGGTTATAAGAGGTGCCTCATGTTTATTTGGTTTTATATAAGTTTTTTATTTACAAACAAAATTATCTAGCATGTTTTAGTGAAAATTTTAAACCCATGTGTAAAATCAGTCCAAATGGGTTTTCGATCTACGAAAGCTATGCAATCTACACGAAAATTGGTATATTAATTTTTTTAACAATATGGTTTTCTTTGAATAATTTTTAAGTTTAAAGACTTTTATTACAATTTATTACTCCTGTTCTTAATAATTCATTTAATTGTATTCTAGCTGTAAAATTTTTCATTTATAATGTTAATTAAAAATAATAATAAAATAATGTGTAAGTAACTCTTATATGATACTTTGGAATAAAATACCACTGACAAAATCTTCTTTGTGCAAAAATCTTGATAAAAAACTATGTATTATCCATTTTTAATAAAGCTACGTAATAAAATAAGAATAAAATAAGTATGAGCATATTTAGCTATAGAATAACGTTTTTTTTTTTAATTTTTATAAGAGTTACTAACATTTTTAAACAATAAAATATGTACCTTCTGAAAAACAAAGATTTTTCAAACGAAGGGACGACATTATTTAAGATCTATTAACAAATACATTTTATTAGAAGAAATGAAAATTTAAAAATTTAAAAACCACTCTACATCACGTTTTAGAACGTTTATAAAACTATCGTTGTTGAAAATGCCTATACACTGCATTTTTATTTTTTTTTTTACCAATATATATATATATATATATAAAAAATAAATAAAAATTAATTTAAAGTAATTTTAGTGTCAGGGTATTTCGTGTTTAACGTTCTGTATAAATGAATGGTCCATTTTTAAAATTTAATTTTTAATATGTTCTTAACGTTTCTAGAGATATTTGAATTTGGTGAAACCAATCGCCGTCGATGTGTCCGCATTAGAAAACTAAACTGTTTTCACACCGGAAAGACTTCCAATCTACGCGTGTGACATTTCGTCGTCTTAGGCGTTAGATATTTTATGCGGTAGTTAATCGGTCATTTTTTTTTTTTTATGTTATATTCAATGTCCAGTCTATTTACTCGGCGTAGGTACTTCAGGGGTGAACGCATAATGCATAATACAAAAGCGATGCGTTTTCGAGAGAAGTGCGCGAAGAGAGTTAAGTCACTGCGTCATCGCGGACCACGACACTATGTATATAATACACACACGTATACGTACGACGATCGAGTCGGGTCGTGTGTAAATATTTACCCTCTCTCACATGGCGGTCGGCAATTTTTACGGTCACAAGCTTTCACGGTAATGGCCAGGTTTATTTTTTTCTATCATGAAAGACATTTTTTTTTACACGCACGCGATGATATTATAAATATAACATTACGCGAGTACAATTTTTTTTTTTTTTATTATTCCTAAATCGGTTTACGTGTGACATCGTGACAGTTTAATAGTAATCTTTATCGCGGAAAAAATCAATTTACATAATATTATTAACATTGACGATAAAGGTTAAAAATATTTAACATAA
Source organism: Stegophylla sp. TES_Ste_2020 (assembly GCA_025469315.1). Taxonomy (NCBI): domain Eukaryota; kingdom Metazoa; phylum Arthropoda; class Insecta; order Hemiptera; family Aphididae; genus Stegophylla; species Stegophylla sp. TES_Ste_2020. The sequence goes on from JAIPRM010000470.1 coordinate 3,459, forward strand.
TAAACAACAACATATTAAACAACCTATTAAAAATAACATTTTTATTTTCTTATTTTTTTTTTTCTGTACTCAAACAAGATTTGAACTTATCAACATTACTGCGATAGAAAAATTAGTATCTAATAGTAACAAAAAAAATGAGTACCTAAAGCCATATTACCTAACGACATTACAACGATTATTTTTTCATTTACATTTTTTGTGTAAAACAAATTTGTAGTTTACGCATCCATTATGAGAAATTTAAATATTATAAATGAACGAGGAGTAATGGACGAACGATGTTATTAACAATAAGTTTAAATAAAAAATACCAAGTTTTTGGCATTCTCCCAGAGACTTCTAAAGTCTCAATAATAAAAAAACTAAAAACTCTATAACAAACCAAATCAGATTAAAACGTAGTTTAAAGAATAAAAATCTTAATGGTCATTTTCAATTGACTCTAAACCACGAATTTGATCAATCTTTTAACCAAACAAATGAAGCATATTTAAAACGAGTACTAACCATTGAAGAATAAACTGCTTCGATGGTATTAAATAAAGTCTCAACAGTGTCTTTCGGAGAAATGTGAGTCGGATAATGCATTGAAGCCTTTTAGATTCTAGTGCTTTGAAAATTATGTTTTCTTTTTTTTTTAATGGAAACTGTTTTTTGTATAGAAATACTTATCCGAAAGTTGTATATACATCAATTTTTTAGATTTGAAATTGTATTCTGGTGACATTTTAATGAGATGATATTTTTTCTAAAAACGAGGAAAAAATACTGAAATATTGAATTAAAAAGGAAAAATATGGTTTATACGAAATTTCCTGCATGAAATCAATTTTAGTGATTTTTTTCACAACTGCAAAACTAATAGATCTAAAACTTTGTGTGTTCCCCCAGACTTCGTTTATAATAATATACCTACCTCAGTGGAAACCAATGACCGCGGCTTAAAACGTCCTATCGATCGGTGAACGCATAATGCGATGAGTGTACACATTTATTATTTATATATAGGATTATAATTATTCGAATATCTCGTGACATCGTTAATTTTCTTTTACAGCTAAAAATATAGCTACCGACTTTATATTGTTATGTAATTATATATAATTAACGTTGGAATATCATAAAACCACACCGTAATTAATTTCTAATCTTATTTAAAAAAAAAACCTGTCGCGTGTTGCATTACGCTGACAATAAATGCACACAACGCTATCAAAAAATACGGAAACACTACGTTTATAATACAATGACGTTTTTACGCGATAAAATACTATTTACAAAACTTTTATGACACATTGATTCAATACGTTTTTCTCTGGTAGATATCGGTTAGTATTTATTTCGTCCGCGCGTCACAAATAAACGATATTGTTATTGATGAATGACAAAAACAGTGTGATATTTGGTTAGCAATTTTAAATTAAGTTCGTTCACATTACAAACAAATTAAAAACCACTCAAATTTTTTATTAGAAAATAAAATAATTCATATTCTCGTGTCCCGGCATGATATATCGAAGCAAAATATGATTGTGCAAAAGTATATACACGTCATAATCACGTTAATCGTCGGTTTAATTTTATTCATAAAGGTTTTTGACTCAAAACGACCGATAAATTTTAATTAAATTCGAACGTTTTTGTTCACTTCGCAGAAACGGATACGGATAGTCGTTTGAAATTCGCGCATCCCTTCAAGTTTTATCGCATAAAAAAAGAAATGCCCCGAAATTCGGTTATCGTAATTACGACCTCTGCGAATTAGGCGGGGAATAATAATAAACAATAGACTTACCGTGGATTAAACACAGACCATTGTACGAAACATAATTATTATTTTTATTGTTTAGAGAAGTAAATATTATTGTTATCGATTACCTAACCCATTTTATTTATTACATCTTGTCGATTTCAACAATAGACATGTCATATTATAGTAATATGTAGATTTGTTCAGCTAGATTATTATATTATATTTAAAAGTAAATGTGGACTATCGCTCTGTTTATAACACTTTTTTTTCATTTATTTCTGACGAATTATGAATTGATACGATAAACTGGATTATATAATAATAGTTTAAATATTATCATAACTTTTTATCCAACGCCATTGCCAACATTGGGTATTTATGATCAATAGCTCCACATCTAATGTGAGCTACCCTCACTTCATTCGCTAGCCCGTGTCGTAATAAAAAATGTATTACGTGAAAAAAAATTATTCTCGTAGAATAAAATAACTTATACATAAGTAGTAGTCAAGGTCGTAACTGAAAACAAATTTCAGTGGGGGAAAGGGGACCAAAAAAATTAACCTTATTTTTCTTGTTAAATTATATATATTTCTACCTAGTTCGTAGTAGTTATGAGTTCGTTTATTAATCAAAATGTAATACATATACCAATTTTCAGATTTTTAAACCAAAAATAACGTGATTCTCGTAATAAGAAACAAACCAATGTTTTTTACATAGGGAACTTTGACCCCCCCCCCTTCTGATAATGGCCGGTATTGAAGATGGAAGAACTTTCTTATGCGGATAATATTTTTTTAATTATTTGAAGTTGATTTAAGATTTTATTGAAATACGAAAATCGCTTAAAATGTTAAAAGACGAAAAATTAAATTGATGCAGTAATAGTTTTTATTAAATCTAAATGTATTTTCACCCTATGTATTTGAAAACATTTATCTATTTTGATCATACATTAGTGTTAATCAGGGCCTCATGTATACTTATCCCCAATGATCTTTAGATTGCAAACCCACTCCTGCCAGTCACCTCCATCTGGTTACAGTTTGAATTATTGCAATAATGTAGCCTTGTGAATTTTTATTTTATAATTACGCACAGCACTCTTAACCGTTCTGTATTATTATATTCCAAAAATTCCAACGAGATTATTTGCGGCCTCAATTACACCGTAATCGTCTTACGTTTAATCACATTTATTAAAATATGTACTTTAAAGATTCGAACGGATGACTACTGTAAGGTTCATTTGATCTCGTTCACCATTATAAGAATAGGCTACATCAACATGATTTATCATCACTCGCCCGTTCGTAAATCATCGTTTTATATCGTATAAATATATTTCAGCAGCTCGTGCTCGTCTACTCGTTAAAGGAACAAACACAATAATATTAAAATCGAATCATAATTCGTACCTATAATATTATGATAATAATTCGTATAACCGAGAGAATATCGAAATTAGTTGAGTATTTCAAACTGAACATTGATTAATAGCCCCGTAGAAGCACAAGCGATTGTTAAGCGCGACCGTGTGTGTATGTTATTATTTATTTTCGATTAAAATTGTCGAACGTCAAATTCGGTTTGACGGCGGTCTGTACGGTGCGCATACGATTAATATTGATGTAAAACAATATTGATTGTGTGTATAGGCACCCGTATGAAATACATGCGTGTACGTGTATATACGATACGTTGTCGCGTCTTTACTCTTTCACGTCGCTCGTAGACGGCAAATAGATCAAGAGAGCAGAAAAAAAAACAAAACTAAATTAATAAAACCTTATTATAATATTAGTATTATGTATAGTAAGTGGCGCGAAGAGAGAGCACTAAGGAGCTAAACCCACACCCCCTTGTCAGTTTTATATGAGAAATAATTGTTATATAAGTTTTTGGTTACATTTTTCACTGGAAAAAAAAGATAATACTTTAAACTTTTAAGTCTTGATTTTTCAAAATTCTCAATAGTTTTTCCAAAAATTTCCAAAAAATACCTAAAATTTGACTTCTTTTTTTCAAAAGTTTTTGAACATTAGAACATAAACAGACAATTGTATCAAAAATATTTTGGTGAAAGAAAAATATTTTGTAACAATTTTTCCCATCAAAAAGTTTTTTTTCTATCTTAGTTAACAGTAGTATGTAAAACTGGCTAAATAAATAATAACAAACTTAATAATTTTTAAGTGAAATTATCTTGAATAAAATAAAGATCTGTTCGGAATCGTTTTATTTTTTTGAAGAAATGGTTTATCATTACTTCAAAAATTATCTCATCCACCAGTCCCACCCAAGGAGCAGAGAATACCCATGGTGCAAAGTATGTTCGGCTTTTTAAACATTCTCAGTAAATAGAACAAAGACTCTTAACATTACGCGCATTCTATTAATTTAGAGCAATCTGCTGCACCTATTAATAATTAATAATTTATGAAGAAACTTTAAATTTAATATTTTTGATGGATTTTTTAAATAAATAATTGAAGATAAGACGACCCACATTATCGTAATCAGAGTGCGGTTTCATCAGCGTATTACATTGAAAATATAAAAAACCTGAAATAATGTTTTGTACTTTCGAAATATTTTAAATCCGAGTAATGGAGTTAGAACGCTAAATTAAATTCACATATTCTAGGCGAGAGCAAACTAATGTAAAATATAATAACTATTTTAATGCGTGTTCATCATGAAAGTCTTTACGCTTCAAAATACCTTGTTTCGATAAAGCCTTATTCATTCTTATGTAATCTTCTTTATTAAAATAACTAGGTCTCAAAAATCGGGACACATGATTTAGTATTTTAGGACTCAAGTTAAACTATCAAAAACACCAGAGTATATGCTATAGTTATAATATTAACTATGCAGTCATGTTTTTTTAAAAATATTTTTATCTTCCAGATTACAGTTTTCGTCTCTTGTCTAGGACAGTAGAAAGCCTAAAATGAAGCACCAGGGACATTCCCCCCAAGTCTTTTTTCTTTTGTAAAATAATACAAAGGTATTTGTAATATTATGTACGAATATTTGCATATTAAAAAAATAATAATCAATAATGATTGAAAAATAAACAATAACTTGAACAAATATTATTTATTTTTCATTAAAATTATTATTATTATTTTCGACCAAAACATATACACTCCTAACATGAGAATCGAAAAGTCAAGTTGACGCGTCATATCCAGTGTTCACATTATTTTTAAAAAATCGGCACTGTTGCGTGCGAACAATAAAATTCAAAAAATCAATAACAGATATTTCAACGTTATTCTATTTACACTTAAAATAGAAATTTCTTATAAACATACAAGTACAAGGAGTTCTAATTTTTTTTTTAAATCCATAGGAATGCCGACAAAGTATAATCAATCCCGTTGTGACAGCCAAAAAAAAAAATAATAATATTGATTTAATATTATGAATATGTAAAAATTTAAAATAACGTAACTGTTTTAATAGTACACAATGAGTTATGTAATATGTATGTTTATTTTTGCATTGAATGGTAATGAATAATTTGAGTTTTAGACTATGTAATTTTATTTTCTACCCTAACACGTCTTAATGAAAAACGTTTTGCTTTATTTTTATTTTTTTGGTAGTGTATTTCTCATTCCTCCTCTCAACCACCCTCTCCATCGAACAATATGCTGAAGAAATAATTCGCTGAAGTCAGCATAAAAAGATTATTTTTTCAAAGACAATGCAACTTTTTTTTTTAGCATATTTTGGTTTTACTGTTTTTGAAATCGCCTACAGTTATTCAGTCGTGTGATTATTGTAAATTAAACACAAACGATTCGGTTCCGACTGACAAAAAAAAAAAATAAATAAATAAAAAATAAAAATGATCATTACTTTTAAAATAAAGTATCACGTGCATTTATTTCTCGCGTTTTAGATTTCATCGTTTTACTTTTTAACCGAACATGAGTTTTCAGTGGTGAGACGTATTTCTTATTTAAGCCCCCCTCGGAATAATGCATTCAGGTACGTCGCCGGTCCAGACGGGGGATGGTAGCACATAACGCTATTATTGTTATTATTATTATTATTTATTTATTTATTATTGTTGTCGTAAGGTATATCGAATGTCCGGCGTTCACCCTCCCGTCCATCACATGGGTGGGGGGGGCCGAAGGGACTCTGCAGCCGAGCGGGGTACGCGTCGTCGTCGTCGTCGTATATTGTCGCCGTATTACCATCGGCGCGACGCGACTGCAGCGGCGGCGGCGGCGGCCGCAACGACCGTTCTGTTGGCTCGACTGCGACGCACCACACACACCGGCGGCCGAAGAGCACGTCGGTTTTTCTCTCCCCGCGGCGCCCCGTCAGTTTCGTTCGTGTACCCGCAGTGATTGGACGCTCGTCCGTCGTCCGTTTCGCCATTCGTCGCGACTCGTCGTCGTCATCGTCGTCGTCAGTTTTTCGGTCGCTTCGACGTGCACGCTCGTCCGTCCGTCCCCCCCCTCCCTCATAACGACGAGATCGGATCACTTTGTGCGTTTTTTTCCAAGAAACCAACGGATTGGAATTTTGCGCGCGAGTTCGGCAAACCGTCGTCGATAACGTGAATTTTGTGCGGGGTTTTTCTTTTTTTTTTTTTCTTTTCTCACTCGGGACTTTTTTTTTTTGAATTTATTCGGAGAACGTCGTACGTGGAAAATACCCGAACGAGTGATAAAATATTTAATTGGTGTGCACCGAAGACTGTGTTGGCGAAATTCGGAAAACTATCGTGAGGTACGTTACTGCACTCGCTATGCTTTCCTCGCTGCGTCCCGGAGGAAAACAAATAAAATCCAATGGCCTCTTTTGAGTTATTTTACCCGATTACTCCCTCTCGAATTAGTGCATTGATTTATATCTGGTTTTATCCGTTTATTAATTAATTTAAAGTTTTTCCATTAGACAGTTAAGTACTGTGCACCTAACCGTTTTATAAAGGTATTTAGGTAACCTCCCGCCGACAGGATTTAATCAAAGTAAAATATTATGTTTTGTAATCGTGCCTATTCAAAAAAGCACACTAGGGGGGTTTTCTATTTCGATTTTTACTTCACTGTGTCATGTTTGGTGTACCCCGAAATAGGTAGGGTATGTTTACATTAGGATCGACGTATGAATTTTTTTTTTTTTTCTGTGATATCGGATACGCCTATTGAGTATTTCAAACGTGAACTTTTCTCGTGATTTAGAAATTTAAATTTCAACATCTATAAAAATTAAGAAAAAATACGTGTTTTTAAGTACTTAGCCTAAATATCTCGGCGCCTATTCGAACCCTGAATAGATGTGGGAACTTCCAACGTCTCGTGTACACAACTATTCAAACAAATACTGTGTTTAACCTCGCACTGACGTTGTTTTTCCATATTATATAATATTTACACCAGGTGGCCATCGGACGGCGTCAAGTAGTCTATGCCTATCTGCCGTGTAACGCCTTAATTTTAATAATATGATGTAAATTCTTCTGCGACACCCTTAGAATTTTTCCGACGGCCTTGCGCATGGAGGATACGCTCGTTTTCACCGATATTCGTTTACTCCTCGCACGCAAAATCGTCTGACTGAAATTCTCAATTTCGCACGCCCGGTAACATCTCTGCGGCATATTATTATTATTATTTTCAAAGACTGCCCGAATCGTGACAAGGAGGTGAAATATCTCCGACAAACCCACGGGTGTTTTTCACCCGTTTACATTGGCGGAGCTCTTGGAATTCCTTTGTTATATCTATGTACCTATATTTTACGCGATATTTTCTCGTCATAATTTGTCCGACCGAGAACGTTTTACACCGAGGCTGTTCACTGTTGCCGTTTTACTCGTTTTATTCCGAAAATAATGCGTGAATATGAGAAAATCATATTTCAGTTAAGTTAGCATTTTCGAGTTATCTCCGAAAAGATACCAACGTCAATATTATTTCATGGTTAACAGATAAATATGTTTTTTATTTTATTGTATTAGACCGTCGTTATATTATGGGCTAATACCATTTTTACACCAAAGTAATGACTAACATCATTTAATAAGACATTCAAATAAAAAATGAAATTTATGTTATCATAAATGGCGCCATTAATTATTTCCTGAATTATACTTACTTCTTCGGTTACGTAAAAGGCGAAATTAAGGTTAATTTATCATACAGTAAATAAAATGGTAGGTACTTTCCATTCTTGATTTCCTTATAGGTATTTACAATTAAGAAGTATAATATAATAGATAGGTATTACTTATTTTAGCTCAGTTATATTATCATGCATGTTTGGGTAAATATAGAATTTAAAGTAGTTAAATGAAAACATCTTGTATTTATTTTTGCATTTACAAAAAATCTGAGTAGGGGTGTTGAAGGTATTGTGCGGAAAATAGACTTCGTTACGTGATTAAACGTTCGTTTCAGTGATTCTAACGTTCGTATGTAACCTACACTGGAAATCTGGCTATTCCTTCGTTTCCGTGTAAAAAATCCCTTGAAGTCGCTTTAGTATTAGTAACAAGGGACCTGGCACGTAGCTTGTCAATCAAATGCCACCGATCTTGTAACCCTCATCTCGTTGAAAAATGTTTAGGTCTTTGTAATTAATCTCGTGATGTTGGTTGACCATGGAGTTAAAATATTAAAATATTTAGTTGGAATTGTCCCAAAACGACCCTCTAAACGGTTAAATAAGATAACTATAGATAATTTTATACGTTCTGTATAAACTTAAGGTAAATCAATTTCAACAGTGTACGTAGGTAATTAAATAATCATTATGTTATCTGATTAAATGTATGTTGCTTTATTTATTTATTCTTCTTAAACGAGTGACAGGGATGAGATAATCGTTATAAATTATTAAGTTTTTTGGATTATAACTTTTTAAAATGTATAATACCTACCTAGTTAATATTTAAAGTTATTTTATTATACTTACGAAACGTCTAAATAGTTACGAAAAACAAATGACAAAAATGCAAATACCTTAAATTATTTATCAGAAATATTTCTTTCTATTGTCTGTGTTAAATCATGTTTTACATATTTAAATTAATTTATGTTCCAACTTTTATTTTATTTATACTTCAGTTTTTAGCTCCGTATTATAAAAAGTAAGTAACTTATTATTAAAAAGCTAATTTAGGAAATGGAACTAGTATCATAAAAATGCATTTTATAGCTACTAAAAACTGTTTAAATATTGTTAACGTGATGTTCAGAAAGTTGTTTTTTCAAAACATTTTAACAGTCTGTTTTATAAGTGTTTGCTTTCTATTGTACCGTATTGTACCTACCTACCAGCCCATTACTTAAGAAAAGTAATAAATGTAACAGATTATTATTTATTTGTCACTTACGTAAATTAGATACCTACAATATGATTCAATAATATTATACTTATGGCCAATCTTTCTTGTAAAACTGGAACCTATCAATAATGTGTAAAGATAAAATAAAAAAAAATATTATAAAATACATAAATAAATTCCTCGATAAATTCTAAGTAGATACCTACTTTAAACTTTGTATTTCATTTATAATAGTTTGATACTCGATGCGTTTTGTTCAGTTTCATTGTACTCGATAAATTACGATGTATAAGAGTAGTTTCATTAACACTAATAATTCCCGGAAAGTATGCAAGATAAAATAAGATCGATGTGGCTTTATATTCGACTCCTTTTATTAGAATTTAAAATTTTACGGAATACCTACAACTTTTATTATCTTTATTGAAAAACATTTTATTTAAATAAAAAGAATATGTATTATTCAAACAGAAATTTAAACGTTACCTACGTAGGGTACCAATATTTATTTATTTTAAATCTTATTTATAATCTGAGAAAGATGACGTATTGATTATAATGGGTAGTATATTTACTAGAATATTTCCTTAGTGTATAGTCGTTATAAGTACACCTCGTTATAATCGTAAAATTGAAATGAATCTGACCGTATAAGGTACAGGCTAGAACGAGAGTGGTTATCATATAGATTAGCGAGCTAAATGTCCGATATTATAAGTCACTTAGTGTGTGAAATCATACGGGACATTAATCTTGTATGAGAGTAGTCGCAGGTTTAACGAGATACGTGTATATTTTGAATTACGGCGTGTAGCGATAATTCTTTCATCTTAACTCCCACGTACACATATAGACTCTGAGAAATTTGGTGCTGATTTATTATTAATCTTCACGTCAGTTAGTAGTACCTAGGTATTATTAAAATTAACTTTTCTGAAATCAGAAGTCGATGGAAAGAAGACGATAATATATAATACATTATACATATATGTGTGTATATTGTACTTGAACCATGAAATATTATCAAAATAATAATAGTAGCAATATGTATTGTCGATGACAGGTATTTACATAGGATTACCATGGTCTGTGTTCGGGGTACCCGGTACATGATTTATGGACACCACCATAAAGCATCACGTCGTCGGTGGATGCAATAAAAAGCATTAACTTCCCTCCGTATATACGTGTACATTTTTTCCGACTAGAAAACCCGTTGGATTTTCCGCAAACCGCAAAAATATTGCTAAGATATCTCTAATGCTTAACAATAATGGCATAAGTCGAAATGAAAACCGCCGTAAAGCATTGTAGGAACCGTGACCGGAATGGGTAACCTAACTGAAGTCTCGAATAGGTAGGTTTCTCGGAGTATACATAATATCATTTTTCCTGTAATTTTTTTCTATCCTTGTAAATTTCTAATGTACGGGTGTAACGCGAGGTCACGAACACTGATCGTGCCAATCTTCAAAAAATATCTAATATAATTTAATGTATCGTGATTGTCTTAGGCGTGATCGAAATCGAAGTTTACACTAATAATCAGTTATTAAAACTCTTAAATTACTTAGATATATATATATATATATATACCTATTTCGAGAGATTTATTTTTATGACTTACCTATTTAAAATACGAAGTAAAAGTAAGAACTAATAGTATCTAACATAATACTATCTCTTCAGATTTTACGATGGTACCTTACAGTGACGGATTCAAGGAATGACCCCCTTCTTTGACCGTAAAAATACGAAAATTTCGATTCCTTTTTTCCTTTTTTTTTTTTTTTTATGGTCAATCAACTATAAAAACTATGTTTTTCATAACTTTTTATATTTCATGTTAGGTACCCTAATGATATCCTGTGGTGATACAAACTTTTTTTTTTACATAGAAACCCTCTATTATATATGCGGATTTTAATTAAGGTTAATTTTTGGGAATTTAGATGTGTTGAAATCAAAATTCGAACAAATAATTTTTAAATTATTCATATTTCAATATTAAGGATAATAGTCTCTTGATCACATTTAGTTACCATCGTATTATGTAATTATTATGAATCTAGTCTACTCATTAAAGCTTTAATCGGAAATATTTAATCAAAATGTTCATAAATCATATATATGTACATGATTATATTTTACAATATTGTTAATAAATTAGGTGTTAGCAGTATAAGGATAATCATAGATTAATAATAATCATGTAATAAGTTTGTAGGTAAAATATGTGTCCAAAAGACTATTATCCTTAATACTTTAATTGAATAACTAAAAAATTACACGTTAGAATTTTGATTTCTTTACATCGACGTGTGAAAATTTGGCGAACATGCTTAATAAATGACCCTGAATATTGGTAGTTATAATTGTTGGAACTATAATCGTTTCAGCGTCAAATTTTGTCTGAAAGTACCTTTAAAAATATTAATAAAGAAAATAAGTTTTCCTATAATAGCGATAATATAACCTTATTTATATTTTATATTTTAAGTTTATTATTCAATAAAGTGTTTATCGACCAATCGATAAAAAAAAATCAAAGAAGCACGACTGGTAGAGTAGATTCATACTTAAATTAATTTGAAAAATATTGGAACTCCTCCAAAATAAAATCCTAGGTACACCACTGGTACCTTATATTTTATACATTTTTAAAAGTGGTTAGCTTTATAATCGTTTTTGAAAATTTTTGAACTTCTTGATCTAGTTATTTATATGACAATGTTTGTAAACTTACATGTTTGAATTGTGCTGCGAAATTAGAAAATTATGTAAAACCTTTAATGAGCCAATGTGATCGATTTTAAGTTCAAGCGTCACATGAAATTAAATTGTGACCTTATTATCTATTTTGTGTTTACTACCATCACATAATTTATGAATTGTCGGACAATATACTATAATTAAAATAAAAGTATTATTCATCCGTTTCCGCATAAATTTAATGTTTAAGAATTTATTTATAAAATAGAACAGTTTATATTTATTATATGTTTATTTCCCTGTACATATATACAATATACATACATACATACATACACACACACACACACACACACACACACACATATATATATATAGTGTAGTGTATGTACGTACATTCTATGTATGTATGTTTAAATTTACATTATTTAAATTAGACATTGCTAACAATTTATTAAAATGCCACCCATTCTTTTAACAACTGTACAAATAATATATAAGAATAGACATATTTTGTCTCGTATAGCGTATTTTTTTCTCTACACAAAGAAAGAAACATTACATATTGAAAACTCAGTGTCAGTTTTATACTTTTTCTGGATTCATTTTTTATTCAGTAGAACTTTATCCACCGATCGGCTACAGAGTTTGAAGCGGTTTGAAGACACATTTCGAATGCACTCACATTCGAACGCCCTCGAGACTGTGATGTGTGCACCCTCTTTCCTAATTCCGACTGATGGGGCTGCGAATCGGATTTTCGCTCTCTTATCTCGTCCGACGTTGGTTAGAATAAGTATTTTACGATTTTTACTGCTAATGATTTGTCAATATTTGGCGCCAATGATAATTATTATTATTATTATTACTATCGTGGATTCCATACATAGTAGTATTTTATATTATTATATTCAAGATTACCATATTTCAAGCTCGTAAAATTACAATCGGTTTTCGAAACAGCATAAAGACTTTCAATCAATTTTAAGTGGCGTCCAAACCAGTTCTCTATCTCTGTTATAAATATTTACCTCCGAATAACCATCATGTCCTGTACAAGTGTGCACGTGTGTGAGTGTATTTGTCTATCTGTGTCGGATGTTTCGCTTAGTCATTAAACGTTAATTCTTTTCTCTCTCTCGCTCTTTCACTCTGTCTCTCTCTTTCTTCTTATAATGTCGGCAGCTCGACACCTGCCATCATCGCGTGTGCATACAGAGAGGTCGTGCCGTGTGTCGTAATCCTCGAACACGATGCTGTGGTGTACGCCCGTACATATTTTTCCTTTTTATCTTTTTCAAAGCCGAGAATATTGACTTCTAATATAATACGAGTATATTATTATAAAGTGTCTTGTACCACCAGCATATATTATACTTACATTACAGTAGGTAGCGAAATTCCACAGGCGTAATTAAGTTATTTATCTTAATACATATCGTTAAACATAGATACCTATTTTATATAATATGTAAACGTTAGTATTTGTTTCTTTACGAATCGAGGCTATGCAATTGTGTGCATGCCAGCCGTTTTCTCGATGATAAATTTAAATGCGAGAACGAGTTTTTAACGGTTCAATTAACTTTCATAACACACTCGCTGTTTTTGTGTAGAACATTTTTTTTTCTCAATATCAAATTTTCCAAATACCGAGTAGATTATTGAACTGTTGATTTATTTGACCCACGGCGCGATGTTCGTTTTCTATTCCAGCTCTATTTTCGGCGAGTTCTTAACGGTCGATTACATAATTTTCGACACTGTGTTCCTTTGGGACGTTATATAAATAACGTTAGACATATTATCATGACTGAATAGCACAAAAAACAAAAAACTTATACGAAAAAAATTTTTCACATTATAATTTCAATGGATTCGTAATATTATTATTTTTCGCTGTCACAAAATAAGGCATCTATTTTAATTATTTCACAGTGATCGATTTAGAGTTTAGCCTATAAAACTTTGTTTTAAGATTTCAGAAAAACAATTGGCGTTTTGATTTTGTAAAAACAGTTTAATTCTTAACTATACAGAGGGTGTCATATATATTATTATGTAAATAACAGAACTTACTGATGGGAAAAATTTGTTTTACCCGTTGTTAAGTTACCTACATAGTTATTACTTATCATTAAAAATATCTTACCTAATAAATATGGGGAGAACTTTTAAAACTTTTTCCACCCTCAGTGGTTATCAACCATTATTCAATAACATCGGATTCAATAATGTCAGATTTCAACTAGATTCACTTAGGTCTTAGATGATAGTCTCGGCAGCCAAGTAGTAGTACCTATAGGTACACCGAAGCAGTAAAAATCACGTCCATGTGTTCTGATTTCCTGTGGTAGAATTAAATAACCACGGCGACAGAAAAGTGTTGGAGCGCTATTTATATTCGTGAATTTTCTCCAGTTCAATTTATTATTATCGTGCAGCACACACCGTCATGATGGAGATCACCCTCGCGCGCGCGTGCGTACCTCTGGGATGTCATGTAAACGTTCCAAACCTCTTCTGACAAGCCGTTTCCTACTTGTCTCGTCTTACTTGGAAACCCGTCGCACTCGATCTCCATATTTATTATAATATGTACTATACGCATTACACAGAATACGCGGTCGGCGGGTTTGCTAATTATTATGCCACGAAAAACGTACAGATGGATCGTGGAGGTGAACGGGGCTCTTTTGTTTTTAAGTTTAAATGTTTTCCAACCCCTTTCGTGTGTCAGAATCCGAAACAAAAGAATGTGCCGAGAATTAATGAAAGTAATTATTTCGAAAACACTCACAGAGTGGAATGTATACGTACCTCGTGTATAGCACGTCGTCACTGTTAACATTGCAGCCTCGATGAGGTCTTATAATTCATTTTTCACCTCTCCAGAATAAGCATTTGTTACTTCTTTGTGTATACATTTTCGATTATCGAGCAGCTGGATTTATATAATCGTATTTCAACACATTTAATAAATATTTTCTACCCGGAGGCGTATTCATTTATGAACGTAAATAAAACTGTTTTTTTTTTTTTTCTTTAAGCGATGATAATCAATAATTAATATTAGTAATTACTAGAACCGGAAACTTGGTGCATTTGCATCTTTCGAGGCTCATATTAATAGAAATGTGATTTTTGCTATAAAAACAAGATTAAATTTAAATAGTTCAATATTTAAGTTCAATTCTTCAAAAATGATAACTATTGTTGTATATAACCTAGTTGAAGCTCAGCTCAGTTTATTTAAGAAATGATTTATCGTTTCTTTATAATGCAACACACCCGTAAAAAGTATCCCACCTGACGTGCAAAGTACACAATTTTTATTTTTTTTTTTTACATAAAATTATTTTAACTAAATTTAAGAAAAGTATTTTGTATTTTCCTGTATTTTTGAAATACGTATTTTGTATTTGGTATTTTAAATACACATTTTAAATATATTTTGTATTTTGAATTTTAAATACACAAAGTGATATATTTTGCCCATCCCTGCCTACATCATATAAATTCAATAAAATACTAAATTATTTTTTACAAATTATACTAGGAATTAAGTATTATGAATTCATTACTTATTACATAATTGGTTTTATGAACATGTTAGATCATTTTGAAGTAATTTTTTAATTATTTTTTGAGTCATGTTTAATGTAATTTTTTATTTTATTAAGTAATTTTTTCAATTATTCTTTGATAAAGATTTTCAGATTATAATAAGCTTATATTAGCTTTTGAAGATATAAGACTTATATTTATTAAGTAATTATGTAAAATGTATTTGAAAAAACTTAAATATAAATTAATTATACATAGTAATTGTTGAATAATTAATAAAATAGTGGTTTTAAAATAATTTATAAACGATATTAGTTAATGTTGTGGAATTAATGAACTAAATATTTTAAATTCCTCGTAATTTGAATTAATTTACGGTAATCATCGTGAGGATTAGACGGAACCTCCAAACATTGTACAGTATTAAATTTACATTATTTTTAAAATAATAACTCGTAAGTTTTCAGATGTTGAAGAAAAAAAGAATAAAGATAATATTTTACAAAATATAGTATAGTGTGTTCCAATACGATTTGACAAATGCATTAATCTTTTATTCTATTGTTCATTTTTAACATTTTTTTTTTTTTTTTCATTATTACTATACCATTTTGCCACAACAATGACGTACAATTTTTTTTCAGATCCCAAATATTCAAATTTAAAATTTCATACTACAATTTAAGAAAAAATTCAACATAGCAATTTTTTTTAAATGATTTTTAGAAAAATATTAAATTATCTTAAATTTTAAATTTCTAATAAATGCTGTCCGTTCATTTTTAACGAATTTTTTAAGTTTGAGAATAATTTAATAATTTTGTCAAATACATCATAATAATGGCGTAATACAATGACGTCAATTGATGATTTTATGACTTATTTAACATTATCATTAAATTATTCACAAACTTAAAAAAAAATCGTAGAAAATGAACTAATCAATCTTTATTAGTGATGTAAGCACCAACATTTTTCTAAAAATCAAATTCACAAAATGGATATTTTTAATTATATCTAAAACTGTAGTATAAAATATATCTATTGATTATACCTATAAAAGACAATATTAAATAAAATATGAATACTTTATTGAATTAGTTAATAAATAAGTTTGAAACTTGGTAAAAATATTGTTCAATCCGATTACTTCAAAAATTATATTTCTTCTCAAAAAAATTGTCCCTGAACTTATTTTGAATTATACATTTAATAGCAGTACATAGCATAATATTAGAAATTAGTACAATATTTATACAATTATTTTTACAATTATATATATATATATATATATATTATATTATATATTACAATATGATTTTCCATTATTAACTTAACACATTTCGTCCGCACGTTCCGGCAAATAAAGAAAACATATCTATAGTTTAGGAAGTAATATTATATGTATTATGTTTTATACCCACTTGCTTAAGAACGTCTTATTGTTTTTATGGAAAACGATTCTTTTAGTTTGTTCGCCCGAAGATATTTCCCGTATGGTATTCCCTTGATATTCGATGAAACTGCAAGGATTTTTTCCCGCGGTCGACTTGAAATTACGTATTCTGCGTCCATACTGTTTGTATCGAATCTATATAGAGGGTATATATTTTTTTTCTCGATATTTGAAAATGGTCTCCCTACACTGTTCTCACGTCTTGTGATCCAAGTGTACTTTTACATTTTCATTAATATTTATAACTATATAGGTACCTTCTCAGCGTTCGGTTATTATGCACCCTAAAAAAAAAAAAAAAAACGAAACGTAATCCTATGCTAAATAATTAATACTTTACAGACCCTGAATTTAGATGGTTTTAAAATTGTCACACATAGATAACAACTACTGATAATAAAAAGTGCTAATATTTTGTACTTTAAATGGCAAGTGCTAAGTAATCGTTATTTAAAAAAAAATAACAAGCGTTTTTTTCTTTTCTTGCTTGGTTTAAATTAATTCACAGTGTATTGAAAAGAATTTCCATAACCTAATCTCAATATTGTTTATTACGGAATTATAATTTTTTTCTAGTGACCCCAATGTACGGGAATTTATATCGTTTCCCGCAGTCGTCTAACACTTACGAGCGTTACGTAGTTAATAGTCGTTTTTAAAACGTTTTCGGCCGTTTAGGGACCTATAAAATGAACCCGCTATATCCCCCCGTCGTGGTGTTTCGTGTATTACATAATATAATATTATTATGAACTCGGAAAGGCGTGACTTACAACCAGATGATGTGAAATAAAAACGGGAAAAAGTGACTCTGTCTTTTTTTTTTTTTTAGATTTTACTGTGCACTTATTACAACCCGGTGGCTAGACGCCTGGGGAGGTAACTCTGTGACTGGTGGTGTGAAAAGATTATTTCTACGTCACACATTACAATACACACGCGTGTGGTGTTTTCTTTCGGTACACGTTTTTTTTTTTTTTTTTTTTTGTATTTCATTTCGTTCTCTCAGACGACGCAAAACAATACGGTGGCGGCTAGGGTTTTTCGAGCCCGATAAATCACACGCGGAGGGTGTGTTTTTTCGCGCGCGCGGGAAGAAACCAAAATCAAGGGTGGTTTCGCGCACAAAACACAGGTAGCCAGTGGTATAATAATAATATGTACGCGCGCTCGCTCGTGTGTGTGCGTACGTATACATTTTAACCCTGCCACGCTGCTGTTGCTGCTGCGCGGACAACAATAACGCACCGCAGTTTACACTACTACTACTACTACTGCAACAATCTGGCTACTGTGTTGCTATATATTGTACTTATACGCACTGCAAAAACTCTCAACAATAGCTCTTGTCCTGGGTCGATGGGGTCGACACGGGGATTTTCGACCGACGGATTCAGACCGGTTCAAAACGTTCGGTGTGTGCAGTTTGGCATGGTACCCCTACCCCAGTAATGGGTTAATTATGTAAATGGCGTTTACTTGAAGCCGTTGGATATTTTTTTTTTTTATATATATACATATATAGGTACTACGTTTTTAGGATAGCTATAAAATAGAGAAGAAGAGTGGCGGGGGAGGGGGTGTCCTTGGTAAAATAACCCGGGATTATATAGGTCCGCGCATCCCTTACACCGTCGTCCACACCGCCACCGATGACGACAAGGACGTGCAAAAATCGTGAAACTGACCCGACGCGTATACGTTGGCAATATGTACTATACACATGCGAGATAGCACACTCTAATTATAAGCATCCCGGATAATCCTTAAGTAAATAATTAACACGAGTTTCGGTGTAAGTACCATACGAAAATAGGCAATGATTATTAGGTATGTTCGAGTTAGAGTATGCACGCTAATTCAATGGCGGACGCAGGAAAAATTTCGAGAGGTTTTAAAAAACACTGTTGATGATATGTAAAAAATAAACATTTTTTTTGTTTGAATTTTTTAAACTTTTGAAATAATTTTCAGGGAGAAGGGGTTAAACTCCAAAATTTCCTCTGAACCAAAAACAGTTTAATATGGACATTGGTCATATTATGGTGGAATTATCAGGGTCAGATTCATTCCTGGGGAGAAAAAGTTCGTTTAATCCGAACAGATAAATATTATTCTACTTCGTGTGGATATGATCGAAATATAAATAAAAAATTTTCATATTATTGATGCCGATAATTAAAAACCGAATTAACATGGAGTTTATGTTACTTTTATATGCATATTGTTAAAAAATATAATCTCATATTTCTAGTTCTAATAACCGGTATGATTAGTATTTGCTGGCAAGTATACTTACACAATCCCAAATGTCTTATTAGTTTAAAATTACCATTAGAATATTATTTACATTTCAATAGAATCGGTCGAAATACCGAGAAAACGTCACTTCCATTCAAATAACGAACTCGATCAAACCGTGTTTTCCGACGAGTAACTAATACTGCCTATCTATAGCAAATTAAATTATTTATTCAAAAGTATTTTCAGAGTTTCGCGCCCTTGTTAGTTGTAATTAAATTCAAAACGAATACCCACAGAATAAGTTTTATTAAAAAAGCGTCTAACTTTGTTAGGTATACACCGTGTCGGTAAATTTACTCGACTTGGAATTATTCCAAACTGCGTTCCGTAATATAATTTGTGTGGTTTCGAAACCCATTTGAGTTGGAACAAATGAAAACGTATTTAATCTGAATATAAACATAGGTGTCGGGCAAACCTTAATAATATAATTAATAATTTTTTGTATGTATATAAAATATGTGCCTACAATAAATAACCGATTGATATCGATTATTCAAAAGTAATACTCGTATAATATTAAATGATTATGATAAATTGAATTGCAATATTGTTTCCTTTTTTCGATCGGTAAACTGAGTCTTAGTGATTATTGTAAAAAATAACTGAAATACGTGGTACTATGATGGAAAAATTATAACTAATTATTACAAAAATACAATACGTTGTTGAGATAGCCTAAAAAATTATTTTTGTAAAACTCTTATGGAAACCTTACAGTGGTGTTACCTGATTATAACTAATATTAATACTTAATACACTAATAGGCTATTGATCAGGCCTGATTAATTTGACCACAAAATATAAATTATATCAAACTAAAAATTAACGTAAACATTGATGCAAAAAATTTATTAACTTGGAACTTAAGTAACGAATAGTAACTAACCATAATTTACAATCAAGTTGTATAATTCTGAAACTCAGTTTACCGACTTCACTATTATAAATGAAAAAATTTACGTTTATGAAAATGGCGTTAATTTTTATCTATTTATGTTTTTGATAACCGTAACTCAATTATTACTTTCTTAAATTCTTTGTATTTTCATCGACTTTGACACGGGCGAAAACAAATTGTGATAATTTCGCTGTTATTGAGTGTAAACTACTTTATTCGGGCGACGATATTTTTGCCCATAGTAGTAGGATACGTTTTGAATTCCTTTTGATATGGTCCGCGCATGGCGCATGCATTGTTGTGGGCATGTACGACCGAAATTCCACAGTCGGGGTATCGACACCACCACGGGGGACGGGGTATGAAATCAATTGCTCGCGCGGATCGATTTTTTTCCCCGTGGGAGGTTTTATGGGAATCACGGCACACCGCTATAATACAATATAATATAATGCATTGGTGAAAACAGTTGCGCGATGTATAATATTATAATAATAATAATAATAATAATATAGAGGGCGGTGCCGGCCGGCGGTGGTGGCGAGTAATACGAAAACTGTGCGAAAAATACCAAGTGAAACAAATCGCGCGCGAAGAGTTTATTATTATGTACAAGGGGACGGGTCATTAAAACGTTCCCTTGGGGAGACATTCCTATAGAGTTTACGCGCACGCACACACGCGCACACACACACACACACACACACACACACACACACTAACACGAGGCCGCGTGTACAAACTGCAATTCCCGCCAAGAATATGTACGAGATTGTATTGTGTCAGAGAGACAGTGGAGATAATAATATAATGTCTCTTTTATTTTGCGGTGTTCATCGATTTGAATGCGATGCGAAACGTTTACACCCCCCACCCCCACCGTGGAAAAAACCATGTGCCGGCACGCACGTCGATCGTCGATGAAGCCGCTGACGTCCTGGCGCGCGCGCCTGGCTGGCCTCCCCATTAGCATAATTTTATCGTATTCCACAGACCTCACACGCGGCATAAAAAGCTTCCGCGGCCGCGTTGCCACACGTCAATGTAATAGTGTGTATGTTTTTTTTTTTTTTTTTTTTTTATTCCACTATAACGTTCACTTTTTACCAGCAATACATCGAGCACAAAATCTTCGATGACGTCCGCGGACCATATCTCTGAGATGTAATCAGAGTGCTCCTCAGGTAGTAGTAGTAGTCAGTCGCCGTAATTCGATACGCGTTCTTCGCTCGACTGGACGACATTTATATTTTCATAAATTATACCGGTTTTTGCTCGCATTATACATAGTAGTAATAATAATACCAATGTAATATCTATACGCTTTTGTCTTAGTATATACCTATATCACCGCAAGCTATAACAAGTAGGTACCTACGACGGAGATTAATGATAGAAAATCAAAAGAAACGTGTGCTGCCTATATCGTATTCGTTTTACACATATTAGTAAATTACTATAAATTTTGGCGTTATGATTAAAAAAAAAATAAATGCTTTTTATTCGTGAAATTAAAACCATTCAAATCTGTGCTTATTGTTTATGATAAACATAACGTTCCAAAGATTTAAAGTGTTAAATTTGATCTATTAGGTATTAGGTACATAATGTCTAATAATAATGTCTCACAATATATTTAAGACCTATAAATATAACGATATCCAAATAGTTAAGACGCATAGCGCCAAAAAAACTCACTAAACCATTATTTTAGTAAAATAAAGTTTGAGCTACTGTGGTACATTAATTAATCATTATTAAATTACTTAAATGCCAATTCTAAAACACATGTATTATCGTCTGGCTGATAATATATTATTAAGTATATCGAGTCTCTTAGATTTTAATAGAAAATATTATTATAGCTTACGAAACTTTTTATTACTTAGATAAAACGAAATTTAATTTTTCGTATAAGGTTTTATATAGATACTAATATATTATATTGTATTTTAATTGTTTAAGTTATTACAACAATGGCGTGTTATAATGGCGTTTAATATTTACGTGCGGTGGGATAAATTAACTTCTTCCTCCTATACGGTTATGTTTTCTAAAAGTGAATTAATAATATTCACATACCTATTGTATTTTGTTTCACATAAATATTTCAGTATTTTTTTTTTTTTTAATATTGGTTCTCTTTTTCGATGAATTGTATTTTTATTTTTATGAATAATTATCGATTATAAACATGCAGTAAATACAAAGATTTTATATTAAAATGTATATTTAGAATCATAATACATATCAACTACCGTATTAGTATTTTGATTTTTGATAAATCGATTTTTTAATAATATATTGAAAACTAATCAATTCATTACCAAAAAATAAAACTACCATTATGAATTTCCATTATGTTCCTTTTCTTTTTCAGCTAACATACGAAAAGGTGTGTGTTAACCGGTGCACCTGCCCCGCGATTTATCCTCCGAACATCAGAAACACGCTGATCGTTATTATTTTTTTTTTCAAATTACATTTCTTTGAAATACTTTTATATTAGATCTTCCCCTCGGCTTTCGAGCTATGTCTACCAATAACAAAAAAAAAAATCCGCCCACCTCGTTATTGGGTCTATTGTATAAATATAATATATATATTTTACTGCTTTCTTACTTCTCGTCACACCCTAATAATTAAACTTAATGCAATCGAACGGTCGAAAAGTGTTTGATGATTTCGAAAACGAAACATCTTCGACGCACCTTCACATCGGATACGTACAACCGTACACGAATAATCGCCTTGATAGCCAATATCAATTCTATTATCGATCAATGTGCCTACAGATTTGAAATTGGTATTATACGAGATTCCCAATACCTATACGTTATTAGCTATTACCATCACGGGATGACCGAGCTACCGCGTGGGATTACATTGTGTCAATCATTGGACACTGTGTTGTTGCAGTTGTCAAAAATTGATGACATAACGTCACTTTGACTGATTGCCATTCACACCGAATCTTTCCGGAAGGCTTGTTTAGACAAGTGACTAGCTAGATACTTCTTGCGCTAACAAAATATATACACAAATTACAAACTGGTATGTATGTGTTTGTGTGTATGTGAGTGTGTTTAGTCTGTCCATTACAGTGAGGCTCAATTACATAAAAAAAATACCTCGTTAGTACATTGTGAGTATTGCTTGTATATTTGCCTACGTGTCATGTTATTGAACAAGTAGTGTCTAATCAGTTATTATCGACGTTCAAAATAGAAACCCATGAAAATTGCACTGTCTAATTTGTATTCTACGGGATACGTACGTGCGTATATTGTGTTAAGCTCCACAATACAACAGAAATCGCATGATGAAGTTTCTCTTGTGCAGCTGAGTGTTAAAGTTTATCCCGAGTTTATCCGCTGTTTTAAAGATAAATACCCTGTACTTCACACCCGACACGTGCATACACTCGAGTATATGCGCCCAGAGACTTTCTCGAACATCTCTCTCTCTCTCTCTTTATTTATATATTTAAAATACATATTGTGGAGTCTCATGGTTTGCATATTTATTGTAAGCAAAAATGAACATGTTTATAAACTATTATATTTTTTTTTTCTTTTGGAAATCTTTACCAGTTCTCAATATCCATTTCTAATGATATTTTTTTTTTTTATCTGTTTAATAATAAACGTTTATCATAAAGCCATTGTTCAGCCATTAACATTCTGGATATTGAATTAATCTGTGCATTAACTGTGGTTTTGTATTATTTATACTCGGTCAATAGATATGTTTTTTGGAGTAAAAAATAAATATTTAATTAATGTAGATACAATTGACTTAAATGATAAATATCGAGTACAGAACTTTATGTGGATTTAAAATTATTTTAAATAAAAATAATAGTTTTAAATTATGTGAAAGGTTTAAAAAATTGTTTTAATTTTTTTCGATGACAAACTTCCAATAATAAACTATAAATAGTACAATAATTTAACGATAAATCTAGGAAATTCATTTAAAATCGTTAAGATTCCTTTTTATTCAATAAGGTGATATATTCAATATTTACAGAAAACAACTCAATACAATTTTGTCTGAATATTTTTAATGGGTTCCAGTACATCCATTTTGATTTCGATATCATCTTTCTACACTAAAGTATTAAATTTTCATGAATTTCATAATTCTCGTTTTTTTTTTTTATTTTGTAAAGACAGAAAATATGTTCCTTAATTTATCTGGTGTACAATTGAGGTACACAAAAAACTCCATTAACTTGTTTTACAGTGTAATCTTCATAGATAATGACGGTGATGATGTGGTTTTATGTTTTTTTTTTTTTTTTTTTTTACCTTAGAATGATTTTGTTGAAAATTTGAATTGAAAAAAAAAGGAGGTTATTATATTAAATCCATGGCGGTCTACCGACCGGTACTGGTTAAAAGAATAAAATAAAATAAAAACACGGAAGATTTGTTTATAATGACCTACAACATTAGGGACTATATGTATTTTAAACATATTATAAGACCCCTGTATAGTTATAGGTACACGGTATGATGTTTATTGATTCTAATAGCTTCGTGGACGAAGGGGGGGTACATAGGTAATTTACAGTTGCGAAAAAAAATACGGACATAACCGCATATGGAGACATTTTTCCCCCTATTATTCTACAAAGACAGACCTACGTTATAATAACTTATGGTGGCGGTCCGTTTGCCTTTTGTCGGAGTCTGCTAATCATCGTCAAACCGCTGCGGCGCACATTCCTTTAATAATCTTTATTACCGTACAGCCGCCACTGTCGTGTACCTCCTCCACATTACTGAGGCGGCCAGGGTCATTGTGTGTCTGTAGAATTTGCCGCACATGTGTGGACGTAATATACGAAAAACGGACTTCTAAATTTATAATAAAAATATGTAATAATAACACATTTTGTGCTTAACAGAAACGTACGTTGACATCGTCAAAAACGGTAATTTTTACGGAAACTATCGAATTCAATTGTCATATATTATGAAATATTTGACCGGTGGATACGATATATTTACTTCCGGACCGTGTTGTTTAATGCTATTAAACGTCCGTATTCCGTAACACCATCATATTCTCGTCACGTAAACGCATATCATCCGGTTATTTATTTGTTTTTTTTTCTTATTTTTATTCTGCCACCGCTACTGTGGCAATACGTACAAAATATATATACGCTAAGAAAGTATCGATTATTTTTATTTTTTCCCCCTACTTGTGTCCCGAGAAGAAGTTCTTTTTTGGTGCCCATCGTTTGGTCGTTAACGGAATCAATTAAAAGGCAATAAACGTATATCTACATCATCTATCCCTCTTTCCTCCTTTCCAACCACCCATAGACACCGACCCGCCATCGTCCTCCGATACAATAACGACAATATAACTGTTTTTTTTTTAATTTTTATTTGTTCAACATTCTAACTGGTTTCAAAAAAATTGTCCTGCGCACTAGTAACTGCATACAGCAGGACGCGAGAGCTGGATAGGTGTATACAAGACTCGGTCGACTAGAAAAATACCTGGGACACTGCTTTTGGGAACCGTCGACGCTTCTCTAATTCATCGTTTGTACTACGCGTTGTAAAGCATCGTCACCCCAGACGTCTCGTGTCTTTACCCCTCCATTCTGAAAATCCCGTGATTACCTTGTTAAGATAATTTCGTTAGACGCTATTGGGGTGTTGATTTTGCACACAATCGTCTTATTTTCATTTTTTTTTACCCTAGTCCCCTTATTTTTTCTTAAAACGTGACGCAAAAGATGAGCGATGTCGGTAGAGAAGAAGACGACACACTTTTGTGTTTTACTTTATTTATTTTTTTTTAATTCAACGCGGCTTATGAATGTTGTTTCTCTTTTATTATAAATCCACCGCTGCTCCGTTCTTGTCGATATTAATTATACTGCTGCGCATACGAACACGCCCTTTCCGCGAGAACTAACGACCGCGTGATGAAACTGCGCGTCGTTTAATTAATCGCAAATTAAATAATATTTTGCGCGAGATCGTTCGACGGTATAACCTACAGAAATGGTAGTGGTGAAAAGGGGATTGGAAATCATCATTATACTCGATTAAGCGGCAGCGCGCGGCGGCTGAATATGTACTCGCGCAACAACAGTTTTCGAGCACCAATCTAATGCACATTAAAAATGATTAATCAACCGATAAGTAACTACTGTATAGTCAGTTTGTCAGGGTATGTAAGTAATGTGCTACTCATTCGGAGTAAATTAAAAAAGAAGCAAATAAATGATCGAGCTTTATAAGTGCACTGCGCGAATAGTTCTAAGAAAACATCATTTTAATTTCATCAAAGTAATCACTCAAAGCTTCGTTTCAAGTGCGTAAATAAAAAAAATATTTTGGGAAATGTTTGCCTAACTCGAGTGACAGTTGCAACTATTCAAAGAAATATTAACTAAATTTCAATAGCAGAATATTGTTTTATTCTTATTTTAAAATATTTGCTATCATTAAAATATTCTAAATTAAATATTTTTTTTCGTAATTTCATTCAAGTACTTATCAAAGTATTCAACATTTCAACACGACTTTGAGAATGAAAATTTAAATAATTCAAAAGGTTTGATCGTTTTCTTCTGTTTCACTTACACCATAAAAAAAATTTAAAAAATGATAAAAATTGATCGTATTCATCGACAGTTGTTAACAAAAATAATGAATTTATCACACACCATCTTTCGATTTATTTCTCGGTTAAAAGTCATGATTCACAATGTTTTACACGATTAGTCGTGTGTGTAGTTAAATCGCGTGTCCGTCGACGACGCGGAATTCTATAGAAATAAAGCCGCTATATGCTAGGTATATCGTTACGCGTTTCTGGTGTAAATTAGACGACCAAATTAATTTATTATGTACACGCAGTATAAATACACACGGGACGGACAATACGATAGTCGTAATGGTTAATTATTTTATACGTTTTAATGCGACGCTCTTAAGAGTAGTGTTAACCCGACGGCCGGTAGTCATAACGAATTGTCGTTAGT
The DNA here is from genome assembly GCA_025469315.1 of Stegophylla sp. TES_Ste_2020. NCBI lineage: Eukaryota > Metazoa > Arthropoda > Insecta > Hemiptera > Aphididae > Stegophylla > Stegophylla sp. TES_Ste_2020. The sequence continues at coordinate 30,497 of JAIPRM010000470.1, forward strand.
GTCTGTTAAGAGTTTGAAATGTGTGCTCGTGTATATCCGTTTTGAAACTCATACTCGGCGCAGGACGGGCACTTAAAAACCCGAGACTCCCGTGAATAATCGCCCAGGTTTTTACACGCTTTGGACCCGGTCCAAAATACATTCATTAGCTCATCGGCCACCGTGTTCTTTGCGTCGCACATTAGAAATCGTAGTGTGTACTAATAATATATGTATATGTTTATTTTAAAATACATCTGCGTAGGTTCTGTACGCATACGTGTGTTTTTCAAAAAGATCATAAAATTTAATAACAACAATATAATATAGCACAGGGGGCGCGTGTGAAATCCGGAGTTCGGGGGACGTGGAATTAATTACAACATAGACCGGTGGCGATGACGTGCGGACACGACAAAATTAAAAAGTCCCGACGACACATTGGCTGTAGGGAACACGATCTCGACGATAGAGAATAAGGAATACGGGCGACCGACAGCAGAACGAGTCGTCCTGGTCGTGTTCAATTAATTAGACCACGGAACTCGAAGCATTTGGGTCTTCTTTTTTTTTTTTTTTTTTAGTGCTTTTATGTAAGGCTCCTCTTTATATTATAAATGTGACTTATTAAAATTCAATGGTACTAAGTTTATTTTGCATTTTTTTTATTTTTTTTTTTTTTATGCTAATTTTTGTTGTTCAATAATTATTTTGATTCATTGTATGTATTTTTTCTACTTTTGTAGATATACTTGTCTTTTTTCTCGTAGAAAGTCGCACTGTTTATGAATTTCCGAAAAAAGTGACATGAAATCGTATATCCGAATTCTTCGACTATTTGTATAAACATTCTATTTTTGAATTGATTATGGGTCTGTAGATAATTTTTTTTATAAGTATTTGCTTATTAATCGGCTATCACTAAAAATTAAAAATAATAATTTTATTTTTCTGTGTAACACATATTTAGATGTAGAAAAAAAACGTACTTTGCACCTTGGTTCTTCTGTGCTCATCGAGTGGGATATTCTTGTGGATGTATTGAATTGTAAATAAACAATAAATCATTTCATCAATAAGACGACTCTGGGCAGAGCTTCTGAGCTTCTGTTTATTCAAGACAATTTTAATTAAAAGTTATAAAGTTTGTTGATATACAAAAAAAAATAATAATTTCTTACTCGGCCAATTTAATACTTCATTATGATCTAAGAAAAGTAAAAAAAACTTTTTGATGAAAAAATTTCCAAAAATTTATTTCTTACACTTTCAAAATTTTCCAAAATTTTCTTGCGCCAAAATATTTCTCATATTATTATTGTTTAGATATATTTAAATTTTCATCAAATTGGGATTAAAAAAAGATGATTTCTGAGTCTTTTTTGTTAAATATTTCGTAGTTTTTCCCAAATTTTGAGAAAACTATTGAGAATTTCGAAAAATAACCTCATACAAATATGATTTAAGAGAAAATCGGGATTCAAAAAGTTGCTTTTCGAAATTTTTGTACAATCATTTCTATATAAAAACGTGTACGCATAAAAATAAATAAATAAAAAATAAACATCATTGTAAAAATACTAAAGCTTCTTCGCTCTACTCAGAATTTAAAATGTTTCCATGGTATGAATTCAGTTGAATTAATTTTATAAATAAGTATGAATAATGTTATTTTACCTCACATAATATTATAAGTACGAATAGGTAATTTAAGTCAATTAAGTTTTTTTGACGAATTAAAAAACATGCGATTAATATTATTATTTGATTTACCCCTTTTTTTTTGTATCGATGGATCTACACTCCACTGAATTGCTGCTTTCGATCAGGGTTTGTCACGATTTGGATATAATTATTAGATTACTAAACGCACGCCTATACATCAATAGTATCTATATAATATCGAACAGTTCCATAAATATATAAATACATTTTTTTGATGCCCACATTTCTTATTTGAAACAAAATTAAATCATTATACAACTAGGTGGTTGATTATTTTTCCTTCACATCCCTTGTTATTCGCCAAATACATTATATTGTATAAAGGTGTGGTTTGTTTTCTGTCGTATTAATTACAGTGATTCATATTATGCTGAGAATTATCGTTTGAAGTTAAGTTAGTCGTATCTGCAGTAATAATCACGGAAATTACAATTAGTTAATAAAAAGTTCGTCAATAATTGAAAATTAAATAACTTAATTTAACACGACTTAAAAAACTATGTAGGTACTTAATCAGATTTGGCGATCTACTCTTTGTGTCTCCATCAATTGGAATTACATCAGAGATACTTTTGAAACGTTTACAAATCTTTTATAATTGGATTGGTTGTATTACAAAATTCTACAATGAATTTCTTGAAAAAAAAAAAGAAGGGAATTCGTCACCATGATATTCATAATTAGATTTCCTCAAAGACCGTGGATTTCATCGAATTATTCTTTTACCACTCTTTATTTCAATGTTTTCTTCGTCTGCGATCTTAACTAAGGGAACTAAACCTCCCTTAAACGCATACTTGTTGTATAATACTATGTATATATAATATGTATACGTATACGACCCTCGGTCGTGGTACCTCCACCTACACAACCGCGGTTGAAACATGATGCGCACAAACCCCGAAGACGCAGGAGGTCCCCGAGGCCTTGTTATGGTTTGAGAATGACGGGGGAAAAATATAATAATAAAAAACAATCTTTCATATTTTCTCTCTCTTTCTCTCTTAAAAACGTCTGCCACGCAGAACACGGTGTAAAGGTCTTCCCATCGTAACCCTTAGTTTAGAAACCGGTCGTGTAAATTGATATACACGCGGCGAAACTAGATATGCAGTATTTGTAATAGTAGTTATAATAGTATGCAGTGGTTGTTAAAATGTCGTCGTCCTCTAAATCCATTGTCTCGTTATTTTTCTTTATGGATAATTCGCTGTCTCGTCTATATTTATATTATTTTTTCAGGAATATTATTTGATGTAATTACAGCCGATAGGACATATTTTGATTCTTTTTACACGATACTTCTCTTTTATATTGCGTATTTTTCGTTTGTGTAATAACACCATACTTACGTTATGATATTAAAACGTAGTGGTTTTCAGAGTTTTTTATAATCTCATAGTCTAATGGTATTCAATTTTTTTTTGTCGTATTTACTTTCTTCCCGGATAGTTTATGTAGTCGATTCACTCGGATCGTTGAAGATTGTATTATAAAGTCTTGTTTTTGCCGAACGTATAATATTATTATTATTATTGATATCATTTAAACACGATCTATTCGCCGCTGTCGTTGGAAAATTAGTTTCAGAAGTTCGGAATTTAAATTGTTTTTGTGCATTTTTTCGAAAACATTTCTGCGAGTTTATTTAGTGCGTTTACACATATACATACACACGGCCGCCGTCGTTCCATTAGACCACACGTGTGTGTTTGTGTGTGTGTGTGTGTGTGTGTGTGTGTGTGAGTGTGTACGGGGCGGGCAAACCGCCAGAAGTGCGAACACTACGGCGACGGGTTTCGGTTGGAAAAAATACCGGCGACAACCACTAAGAAGGGGAGTAGTAGTGAAATTCTACGAACGAATGACACGATTTTAATTGGGACCAGTGTTTCGTGAGTGCAACACGTGAACAGTATTATCTGTGAATATTCGAATTTTATGTCCTTTCCTCCCTATCCCCCGCCTCCACCTCCTTTCTACGATATCGATATATTCGTAGGCGGACTTTTATGGTTGTCATTAACGATAATATCGACTGCCTACCGCCGCCGCACACACCACACGGAGTGTGTAATAAAATATGTATTATATTCGTTTCCTAAAAAAACATATACACACTCGAGACAAACACAAACGTCGTTCTCGAGTGTATTTCGTTTTCGTGTGTTCGTAAACACGAGAAATAATAAAAAAAAAAAAAAAATGAAAAACAATAACCATATGGCGGAGAGGCTAAACTGTGTCCATTATCCATTGTCTAATATTATTATATAAACTACCGAGTGACTTAGATGTTGTTGTAAAGTAGTGACCACAGCACAGAACGGGCTTTGACGGAGACGTCGGGGGCGGAAACGATATATTATTTTATCCAGGGGTGGAGGGGAGAAGTCCGAAATGACTTCGGGAGTGGTCTAGATGGTCTTCAGCGGCGGTACAATTGTATCGTAAACAATATCATGGCGAATGATAAGATAACAATAATAATAATAATAATAATATATAATATTATTAAATAATGAATGAACATTAAACGCGAGGTTATTGTCTTGTTCCGGACATTTTTATGGTTTATGTTATATAATAATATTCTTTTATTTCACTAACGTTTGCTTGGTGACACATACAAACAGTATCATTCAAATAATGTACCACGCAGGCATTGTTATGATGTATAATATAAAACAGAGTTACACTTTTATAACATTATATTCTATTACGAAAATATATTTACATGTCATTTCTAGAATTTTGGCGATTTCTGATTTCAAGCGTTGAGCTTACAACACCGTATTCATTCATGTTTTTAGTTTTACTCCGTGCTTTTTAGGTAGATCAATTGCTCTAAAAATTTTAGATTACATTAGATATTATTTAGGACATTTAGAAGTCCTAGGTTTAATATCGTAATACGTGCCCAAGATTAAAATTAAAATATCACTTTTAACTGTAACTGTACCTACTTATAACATTTTTTAGTCTCTATTGTTAATTACTGAGAGACGAAAATTTAATATTAATTCTATTACCAACTGTGAATCCATAGCAATTTTATAAATATAAACGTAGTGTAAGATTTGATAATAATTTTACATAAGACATTCAAATGAAACACGATACAAATAACTACTTTGCGACTTAAAATTTAACGATTGATTCATAAAAAATACGAACTTTTAAATAAAAGTATACTGTTTCATTTTGTAATAAGTAATAATAATAATAATAATAAATATCATCAGTTTTATTCTCAAAACGTTTATGCTTAACTATTATTATAATAATCGTTTATTAATTGAACTAGATATGTTTTTTATGTTTTTTCCTCCATTACAGTTTAAAATATTATATGGCTTTAGTTTGAAGTTTGAATACGCATTGATTTTATTTGTTTCTATGTAGTTTTAATTTACTACTTTTCAAAGTTAATATCAAGTAAAAACGCCTTAAGGAATGATACACAGATATTTAAAAAGTTTAATACTTAAACTTTATTTCAACGTCCCTCGGTGACATTCGAACAAGTCGTATCCTTAGAGCAGTTCAACTAAATATTGTTTTATTAATATGCCATTAAATAGATCTATTATTATATTATTGACGATAAAAAAAAAAAAAAAAAATTAATATGAACAAAAAAACAAAATTTGTGCGTGATATTATTGAAAAAAAAGACGTCAATCTGTATATACGTTACAACAGAGAAAAAAAAGGCGAAGACAAAAATATTGACTGTGAGGAGAAAGAACAATTATTTATGGATCTTACGCATTCGTCTTGCAAACATATAGCGATTTCTGTAGTTCCGATTTCAGTTCAATGTATCGTATACTTAACGTTTCGTACGTTATGTGAATTATAATTCTCACATGAGTGGGTGCCGGATAATAATCACAATTATTTAGAAAACGTTGAAAAAGCAATAAAATGTTAATTTTTTATTAGATAATCTTTCGGTATTTTTTAAATAAAAATAAACTTTGACGTACAAACTATAATATTTACTTTCGAGTACAAAAACATGCATTGGACAATATATGTCAAATATAACGAATTAAAAATGTATAAGATTTTGACCGTTTCGCCGACACTACAAGTGTGTGTAAAACGCTCAAGAGTAAAAACGCACCCCGTCACGTTTTTCGAGTTTAGGTATACAAAAAAATATGTATATAATAATATATTGTATGTATATAATTTCGATTCGAGTCATTCAGGTGGGCACTCGACTCCGGGGTCGGGATTCCCTAGAGTATAAGTGAACAACAAAGTCGTTCTCTACATAATATACAGTTTGACACTTTGACGCTGACTTGATCGCCGTCGATGCGAGACATATGGGATACACGTCCGTGTCTGGCAAACGTCTTCGACCCAGTTCAGTCGATTTACCACACGAGGGGCTCTAAGTACAGAAACGTGTTTTACTGCTGCTAATTGATTCTTATTCAGTCTCTGCTTGTTGTAAATATACGTATATATTCAAACCCTCCTGCATTCACTATATATATATATATATATATAGGGTCCGTATATTTCGAGTAGGGTTGTGTGGGTGTGTGAGTGTAAATATACCTATGTGTATAGCGAAGGACCACTTGACCCCGAAAGGAAAAACGAGAGGAAAAATATAACCGTTTGTGATGGAAGTTATTAGAATATTCTTGACCACTCGACTCGCTATTGTCCGTCGTCGTGTGGTTTTTCACTCGCCACCATCAATGGAAAAAAAAAAAAAAAAACAAACAAACAGAAGAGCACAGAGTTAATTTTCACCAAATTTAAATTTTTGTTTATATGCAAAGTAAACGATATGAGAGACGACAGTACGCGTTTAAAACACATTCCACCATTTTATAGAACAGTAAAATGAATTTCTCCGATTTTCCTCAGATTCAGCAATGAGCAATACACTCAAATAATCGCCATTTATTTTTTATTTGCATCGCGTATTATAATAAATTACGATGTTGCATTAGGATAATTGTCAATATCATTTACAACTATATTATTTAAATTTTAATCCCATATTTATCGCTTAAACTAAGGATATGATATGTACTTCGGTATGAGATAGTATAAATACAAAAGATACTAAAAAAAAAAAAAAAACGTGGAAACTAATTATTTTGAAAGTCAATTAAAAAATGAATTTGCTTTGTGCGTGCATATGATCAATATTCATCTATAGACTTCAAAAATCAACAGACCGTGAATTCTAAAGAATGAGAAAAAATAATTAATCAGATAACGTATACGTTTAAGGAACTACTCGGTGAATCCAAATGAATTCTGTTCGAAGTAGGTACCTAATTTAGAAAATAATTATTTTTCAACATTTAATAATTTAAACCGCTAGTTATATGAGAACAAAAATGTTTGTTCCATTAGTCAAAAAAAAGCAATAATTATTATGAGAGAAAGATAATTAAATGTAGATATTTTAGGGACAAATATTTAGCGTCATTTAGCATAAAAGGCTTTCAAATCGGCAAATCATAATTTATGTCGACTGTCACTTAGCCGTTTAAGCATTAAACAATATCCAAATCGTTTTATCATTTGCCCGTCTTCAAAAATATTAGAAATATATTATAAATGCTCATTTACGATGATTGTAATTCAGGGCTGTCACTTGGTTACTTTTCACCTGAAATTCTCATAAAGTACCCTATTTGTATAAATTGTTAATTTTTTACTTTACCGGATCACTATAAACTCATTTTAATTTTTAGCTAAAATATATTAGTGTCTGGTAAAAAAATATTTTATTTTTATATTTCGGTTGTATAAAAACGTATATTCTTTAATGCCATATTCTTAGTTCGTTATTCTTCGTCGATATCTCAAATACTTATATAATAACATTATTATATTGGACATAATTTCTTCTTCATATTTTTCACAAAATTTATATCATACTTTCTAATAAATTATTATAACAATTACAATATTTAATTAAAAATTTAAAAAAAATGTGTTAAAAAAAAAATTATATCGAATCATTCTATTAAATAATTAACAATTCACAAATGAATAATAAATTATAGTAAGTTAGAATTCTGATATTGGTCACTTTTAGACATTTTTAAACATAATACGTTGGTGACAACTCTGATTTATTCTATTGATTATCGAACATATTATTACTCGGTAATACATTTATAAAAATGAATACTAATAAGAACAATATAAAAGTATATCAGCAGTATTTGTGATCATTATATTCACGGACATAATATTATAATGTCACACAATAGGATAAAATATACTATACAACTTTATATTATAGTATGGTCTGAAGGTATACGTGTATTATTATTATTATTATGCTCTACTGTGACTCTTCATTATTACAGCGTAGAATAATTACTGTGTACCAACTATATGCGTTACATTGTTGTAATACCTATACACTCTATCTACTACAATAATATAATAATATGTTTTTCATTGTTCATTTGCAGGATCCCCGGTGAACTATAATCGCATTTATTCATGCCCGAGACCCAGCAGCGGTGGAAAGGGACTCTTGCATGTATGATGTGAAAAAAAAAATACCGAGTGAACCGGACACGAAGAGTACTACTACAACCGTTCTTGGTTAACCATGTGTGGTCAGGGTAGAAACCGGCCGACCATGTTCGTCGTGTTGCTGCTAGCACTCGTCAACGTCAGAGGTGAGTGTTGATGTACCTTTAGGTTAAATATACAAAGTAAATGCATTTAATATAGCAACAAACGAATAAACCCGAATATACGTGTTGTTTTTTTTTTATTTATGCATTTCATCTGCGTATGTTGATCGTAATATATTACATCAATCGTACCGTGTTATCGTCGTCGTATCTTTGAAAGCAGTCCTGGAGTAATTTGTATTAGTCCTGTAAACAGGATGTCAGTACATAGTGTTGATTAATGGACACTGACCGTACACCATCGAATATTATTATCGTAATTTATATCTATATGAGTAATTATGTAATTTCTAATTACCGTTGTCGTTAGGCACTTTTGAATCAATTATCCGACAATTATTATTAGTCGATTTGCGTCTTTTCTTCTTATATAGGTATGAACAAATGCAATGCGTGTACACAACAGGAGCCCCTATTGTTGTGTTATGAAAAAGCGAATTTTATATTATTTAAAGTTGTTTATATATTTTTGATTAGTTTATTAATTACTAGGAGGACTGTTGGATTATATCACAATCGATTAAATTTACCATAAGTATTCACCACCGATTAATTGTAATTACGGATAACTAATTGTTCTCATCGAACAACAATACAAGTATCGACTATCGAGCCTATTTTCATGAAAACCGCCAATAAGTTTATCATTTTGTACTTTTGACAATCGGTTGCGAATATGATTATATTTAAATTTTAATTATATATTTATATAAATTAATACATGTTTCGCTTATTTGATTTTTTATCTAGAAATTTACCACAAAGTAACGATGGATCTAGTTTGTAATGTTTTTAAACGTGTATAATATCAATTATAGATATTTTGAACGATAATAATTATATTTATATTAGTTATTAAACATAATTGTAGTTTTTTCTATGTTGAAATAATTAAATTTAATATTAAAAACAGAATTTACATGTTTACATGTGTTTCAATGTTATCCTCTTGATCCATTCAATTTCGATATTTATATTTAATTATATATCATCTTTCCGTTTTTCAATTAAATTCAGGTATTCAGTCCTCAATCGAATAATCTTTCCGTAATAATCATGGCCGGTTTAGATCCGATGGTTTTATCCTCTGATTGGACGTATATTCTGGATTATTCTGAATCTAACAATGTGCGGTCGTTTTTAGCAGACAAAATAAATGTTGCTGATACGTATTTTCTATTCTGATGAATTGAAAAAAAAAAAAACATAGTACTCAGATTTAAGACCCTTCATATAATAATACATATGTGCTGTAGTGTAACAATGCTTGCTTATACGTAGCCCGCCCGTGTCGTTGTTGCGAAGAAAAGATGACGTTGTATATTGTACGCGTCGCTTCCACGTAGTAGACATATTTTCTGCCACCCTATGAATGTTCGAGTTAAAAACATAATAATAAACAGAGAAAAATTTCCAAGAGAATTCGATCTATTGTTCAGTGTACAGCGGACTGAAAAATTGTGCTCGGCGACCATAAAAAGAAGAGTTGGCGCGCCGGGGAGTGGGATAGCTTTTCAGCGTGCAATGCGCGTTGGTCTTTTTTGCGGATAAGATAATGAAAAAAGTAAGGGTTCGGTATAGTGATTTCGTGTTTAGACCCCGTTTCCGGTGTATCGACCGTGAACACAGTTGTACTCGAACTGCTAGAATCAGTGTTTACACGGAATACACACACATTTTCTATAAAAACTTGGTTTTTATTTATAAACACGACGACTTCTCTAATAAATCAATTAGGACTTCGTAGATTATTGTCGAAACGAATTGGTTAATTGATATTCAATTTGCACGATGATATTTTTACTGTATGATTTATTGTATTCATTAATCTCGTCTTGAGTTTTATAATGTATCAATTTTTAGAAAACAGTAAAATTTTGGTAATATTTTAAATACCACGCAAATACCACCTATTCGTAGACTACGCCACGATAGTATTTTACGTGAACAATTCACTCGAATTTATTGGGTAAGATCGCTATAACATAATTTAGTTTTAGAGACGTTTTAAAGAAGTAATTTAAATTGTTCAAAACACGGCGTCTCGTTAATTTGTCTCGTTTCGTTTCGACGAAAAGATAATTACTTTTGTATAAGTAGATCCGATGTGATTTCAAAAGACGGTAATCTTTTAATCGGGTCTAATCCGAGACTTAAAAATAAAAACTTTCGATTTTGCTTATCAATGTTAGTCTTTTTCAAATTTCAATTTCAAAATAATACAACGATTTAATGGTTGATATGTCGTTGTAAAATATGTATATGAGAAATTTATATATTTAAAATGATTTAATCGCTCTGTAAGCACGAAAAACACATTTAAAAATGAAAATTCACTAGTATAAATATATATATATATATATATATATTTATATATTTTATACGATTATCGTATTCTGGGAAAATGAAATTTCTCTTACTACTTATTTACTACGTATAAGCAATATTACATTTTTACATTTTTAAAATCTATTTATTCTTGTTGAAATCTATATTTTATATTTATATATAAGATTCTGAGCAAAAATCAAGAAAATTTTAAAAATGTAAAAAAAAAAATGTTGAACATTTTTCTAAATTTTTTTTCTCTTTTAATTTATTTTTCCTTAATATATTAGATGAAAAAAAAATAAAGTAATGTAAAGTATAGACAAGAAAGGCAGACATACTTATGTCCGACTTTCTTTTTTATACTTTATTTTTTATATTTGAGTCTTAATTTTTTTTTAACTATTTTATAGATTTGAAGCTAATCTACTCGGTTCAAAACGTTTCTACACTTATTATAACGTTTCAAAACTAAATTATAATTTTTACGTACTGATTTTGTAATTTTGCTTGTAAGGCTTAAATATAATCTGATAGTTTTTGTCAATGTTACGGCGTGAATAAATCGAGAACATAGAAATTTTAAAAATATTACAATAATATTATGATGATCCATACTTAGCAAAATGATGATCGCTTTCAACGGTATATTCCTCTCGATCAATTTGTATGTTAAACGACTTTTTTTTTTTTTTTTATATTGTTTATAATAATAATTTTATTATTTATGAATGTAAACTGCGTTCTATAAGCCTTATAGATTTTTAGTATCTATAAATGTTTTCCTTCCCACGACCCGAGTCAGTGTGGGGATGACGATTTTTATTAATCATAAACTGAGCTATAATAATATGTGTGATCGACCGGAAACGTTTGTTGTGGCGAGTACCTACGTGATCATGTGCACCGGACCATCGAATGTCACAGTCGATTTTTATTACGTGTAAGTCGGAAACTTCCAAATATTGAATATATTTAAATATGCAATAAAAAAATAGATAGTTTGGAATGATACGCACGTGCCCCGTGGTATAAACTCAGCCCTACACAGGTGTCATACTAATTGGGTACAAGGGATTATTATTACACACAGGTAACGTGGTATTACTGAATTATATAGTGTACAATTTGAGAACTTCTGATATAAATCTAATCGACATTTTCAGTATATATAATTGGGTATGTTTTTATTATTATTATTATTTTATCTACATATTGTTAATTATTATTATTTTTATACTAACAAGGACCGCCGTTAATTCAAATTTATGGACTACATTATTTGACCGACAGAAATAGTTCCCGAACCCGGTCGAGTTCGCCTTATTAATTATTGTTTACTTTTAGTGTAAAATCGAATGACAGGCGTAAAATCAATACCGAGTTTTGAAATACGAGGTTGACGTTTTAAACCTAAAAACTAAAAACACTTTTTTGATAATATGTAGTTAAAGAATAAAAAAAAAAAAAAAAAAAAAACAAGTTTTATTTACCCTTCGCTACACACACTTTAATGGTCCGTTGTTCAATGGAAATAATCGAAAATCGTGTTTTATTTTTCTAAATGGTATTTCGAACTTTATCACTGAATAAGGATAATTAGTTTATGAACGTAAAGGTTCCCACATATTTCTTGGGAATAAATAGGTTACTGCGATACTAATAACAGTAATTAGCGTAATTGAAAACATTTGAAATTACAAAGTATTCGAATTTTATTGACATTTTTACACGAGAGCACATTTAAAGTTGTTCAGTGAAAATATGATCATTATAATTAAAAAATACCTAATGAGAAAACGTTCGTTGCTTTTATAATTACATATGAGAATTATAACTTAATGTGTGTTTTGATTGAAATATTCGGGTTATTTAAGGCTTATATTATTAATGAATTGACAATGATCAGATATTTCTAGTTTCATAATATTATTTCTAAATAAACATTTTAGTTTATTTGGTTATTATTAATATTTTAGTTTCTGAGTGGAGCAAAAACATTAGGTGGTAGTTTTACAATGATGGTAATTTTTCATTTTTTATATTCTGTAACGTTTTTTCGTGTAGTAATACGTACCCAAAAGTTTCGTCCAACAATTAATTGATCAAAAATTGACACATATTCAATGTATTGTTTTTTTTCTAGGTTTTTTTTTAGTTTACTTATAATAATATATTACAATATTACTTATAAATTATTCGTGGAGCAAAGGAGCTAGTGTTTTTAAAATGATTTTTATTTTTAATAATGTACTTGTTTCTAAATTAAATACAATTTGATTCAGAATTTGTTACGCGTACTTTATACTTTACAATCGCATTTGAAGTGTTACAAAATATTTACTCGTTATAAAATGAAAAAAATATGTAATTATTTAATTCAATATTAGTTTTACACGTTAAAATTGATGAAGTAATTATTCAAATGTTTTATGCTATCTGTGATAAGCTTAATCGATTTTAATCTTAATGATTTTAAAACGCAAAGTAAATTATTTTACCAAAGTTATGTATACAAACAAAAATTTTAAAATATCTAATAAACATCTCTTATAAAATATTAAAAATTTTTACTGAACAAAATAAATAGTCTTGTTTATTGAAATTGTTAAACGTTCTATAGAACGTTAATATATTATATGATTTTAATCATCATAAATATAATATTTAAATTTAAAATTAATTAATTGTAAAGATATAAAACAATAATAATTAACTCTATAAATAAAGTGAAAATTGAATAAAAAAAACCTAGATAAAATCTAAAAAAAAAAAAAAAGAATTTTTGTTAAAATTATGATTATTAAAAACTCAAGTGACTTATCTTGATTGACCTTTTTGTTTACAGATAATTTTCACAGAAATATAAATTCTTATAAAAACGACAGAAATAAATGAGTTTTTTTCTTTTATTGTGTCGTTACAGTGAACACCATCAAAGTACCTTTGCACCACTTTACTATGAAATCTTAATTAAAAAATAAATAAGACGTTTTTCTAATAGTACATAATTTTCTGTACTGTATTTCTGTGCTTGATCGATTATGTGCCATGTGTTTATATTATAATTAGTAATGTACCGATATAAATATAATAACTCCAGTCGTGTTATATTTCACATAAATATCTATGACACAAAGCAAGGGGTCATAACTGAAAGCATATTTCGGGTATGATTCAAAAATATTAATTTTATATTTATTTTTTCTTGTTAAATTTTATTATTTTTAACTGATTATCGTCAATTTTTCTAGTTACAACCCTCCCCCAATTACAGTCTTGACACCAGGGGTTGGCGACCAAGGTTTAAACAACCAGAATGAACGATAATAAACAATAAACTTAGGTATCTAGCCAATTTTTGGTTCAGGATTCTCTTTTATGCGAAAATTCGTATCATATTGTTTATGGCTTTTACGAACCTCTAATTACAAATAACGAAGCATTTTTTGGTCGCATATAAAACAAATAATCGTGTATAGTCTCACGAGGATTTATGTTATAGTAAACGCGTTACAGATATTTTAACTTAGTCTTTCGTTGGGCATAGGTCGTAAAATTAAATACTAACAAAATCCTTCCCGGTGGGCATCGTGATACAGGATTTTATGACGTTTTAATAATATTATAGCCGTCGTACACTAAATATCTCGTACGCTGCAGTTAATAGAATATAAATCTCAAACAAATACGTGCGCCTACTAGTAGAGCGATAGGGAGACGAGAAACTTTTTATAAAATCAGTTTTAGATCATTTTTCAATTACATATTACAGTATATGTAATATTTGTCCGCCCGCCATCGCCCCCTTATATTTTAAAACCGTACACGGACTTATTTTTTTTTCACTGCTTCGTTGCTTTCTCGGAGGTCTAACGTTATATACATATTACCACATTTATATATAATAATATATTATATTATATACTCGCAGGTTTTATTCCATATACTCGTATCCCCCATTAATCTTCGTTTTTCTGTGTGTAACGACCGATATACGTATTATTTACGTATTATTATTATTATTATTAACGAGCACAGTACTGTTCGTCGTCCGGTTTTGATCGATTTCTCTATTAGCCCGTACATGAGTTATCGTGTACCTCTACTCGCACCGGTTTATTATTATTATTATTTTTTTTTTTTTTGTTTGCTTACGCATAGTCAATGTGTACACATTCCGTTCGGTTTAAAACATGTACCGGGTTTTTGGTGACAAATAAACGGTCCAACAAGCATCCACTCAACCTCCCCCCCTCCCCCCGAATGTATGTCCGTCTCGATCCACGTCTGCCTTACATATTATACTTAGTTAGGTATATAATATTATTCGAGATCTGACCGATACTACGGCGACGGCCGGCGGGGAAAAGGTCGAAAAATAATTACTGTCGTGTAATAATTAAACACGTGCAGTCAAAATAGAGTTGTACCTCGTGTATATGAGAAAGGCGGTTTTCGTGATTTACATAATCTGTACCGACCACGATGGTATTCTATGTAGAGAATTGTTGTAAGTCGTATATACGTGTGTGTTATTTGGGCGGAGAAAAAAACACGGATTTTTATTCAAATGAACTTAACGTGGTCGGTGATTGAAGCGAAACTTGAAAGAGTAAATTTGTTCAAGACGCGTACCACAGCCTATATAATATGCTAAGCAATCGTATTGTTCCGTTTTGTTTTTGTTTTTTTAACCTTGTAAAATCAATCGGATTGGATTTATGTGCGTGATATGAAACTGAAATAATTCTCAATCGATGTGTATAGTATTATTGAGTATTCTTTGATCCCTTTTTGATTTACTACACTACACCGTCGATTCGTAATTAATTTTTTGAATCAAATATCTTCTTGTATTTAATAATATTTTTTTCAAAAGGTCGTGTCGTATTATACCGTGTTCACCTACTCCAAGACAGACAGCAAAATTCTTTGTTCATTACTTTCCGTACAAATATTCTGGAGAACACGTTCTAAAGTCAGTTGTCGGAAAGAGATTAGACGTACTACCAAATATTTATTTTTGTTTTTCGGAAACACTACTAAATGCGCGCATCCACCCTTTGTCACTGAAATACAGAGACTAAGAATGAAATCTATTTAAAGAAGTCGCAACGTTCATTATAGAGGATAGCGCGGCGGTGGTTTACTGTCATTTTTCTTCTCCCGGTGTCTCCCGTGAGGATAACTTTCTGAAATAACTATTCTTTGAAACACACATTCTAATAATATGAACGTGAAGGATTCGAAACTCAAAAATACATAAATAAATTTAAAAAAAAAAAAAATAGCGTCCCGCACTTCAGTTGAGAATACGAAAATCATTTACTAATTTATTTTTATTTTTTTATACAGAACGTGTTATTGACACTTATGTAAATATTTTCGTCCGAGACATATTTTTTTTTTCTTTAATTTCCCGTGATCTCGGTCGACTAATTAAAGACGATTTGTATCATTCCAATGGAATTTAATATTATCTATAATTTTGATCTCTACGAATAATCTCGTTTAAAAAATTGAAATCCAATCTATTTCGTTTCGGAAAATTAATATCTATACCAGTGAGAACTCACGACAAGGAGAGGTTTTCAATTAAGATAAAAAAAAAAAAAAAAAGAAAAGAGAAAATAAGATATATATATATATATTATCTACAGAAATGCATTTGTTATTTTGTGTTCGTGTTGCTGCACTCGTTGCACGTGTGCGAGATTGATAATTTCCCCGACGGCTATGGTATTGGTATAGTAGTAGTAACTATAGTATATAGTAGTAGGTATATATTGTATACACTCGCCCTCGCACAAACGCACAAAGAACACCATAACCGTGTATGGCCGTGAGTCTAATTAACTTGTAAATAAAAAAAAAGTCTTTGAAATAACAATATTATATGTAAATAGATATCGGACACGAATAAATAATTACCGGTTGTAGCCACCGACTATACGGGGGGATATGTGTCTCGTGGTGATTGAGTCATGTGGCGCTTTTTTTTTTTTTTTTTTCATTCTCCGCACACGATATATCACAATACAACAACTTTAATGGGTGGCATTTTTGCGCGTGTGTACGTCGGCTCGTTGCGCGATTATCCAAACGGATAACCATTATTAACCGTGTTTTACGTGTGGGAGTGCCAGAGAGTGCTTTATCGGAAATGTAAAATTATAAGTCTCGCAAAACGACCGAAAACAAAAACGTAGTAGTATAATAATCGAAGAGAAAGAGTATAATAAACCTCTCGGACGTCTTAATGGAAGGTCACACACACACTGTGTGGGAATTTTGTTTCGGACGTACACCTATGTAATCGTGTCGTCTAAGTCTCCGTTATAATAAAACGTAATTTTCGTCTCGTCCATCGGAAAAGACGGAGATCAAAAAAAAAAAAACACGTCGAATCGTTGTTTGTTCTTTCACTACCTAACAAATTCCCCCTCGAGATACGTATAACAACGTCTCAGTTAAGTCAAAATAAATCGTATACACGAGTCTGTGCGGTAGAATATAAAATAATATGTTTACCGTCTTCGCCGGTGAACTCGATGTTAAGACAAAAAAAAAAAAAATTTAACACAATTTCGTGAATAAATAACGAACAGCAAATAACGAACTGTTTATACGTGAAATATTTTATCTTTAGACGATTTAATATCGTAATAATTCCCGGCGTCTGAACTCACAATAAAAGTCACGAGTTTCGGCGGTGTGAATTTAAATAATTAAATTGCATAGCTACACTTTAAACGTGCATTTGTAATACTACACTAAAACTTGACGAACGTTTATCCTATTATTTATTACTTTATTGTATATATATTTTGTTAATTTGAGATATAAAGTAAAATATAATAAATACAAATTTAGAAGTAATTTACTTAATTAAGAATTTCGGCATTTTGTCGTCTCCGAGTAACATATAAAATTTAAACATTAAAATAACATGTATAATAAAAAATATAACATTAATATACTAGAAACTAACATAATATTTAAAAAGTAAAAAGTAAATTAATTTATTGATGTTATCTCAATCTGAAACCTGAATGTGACAAAAAGATACCGAAATTAGTAACTAAAATTTACATACGATACTTTTGAGTTTGTTTTCATTACATTTAATATTCTATCATGCATATTCGGCTACATTAAATCGGTTGTTTTTTTTTTTTATTATGCCATATTTTGTTACCTTTATGATTAAATATTTGTATATTTAACAGCGATACTCGATAAATTAATTTTAATATTATCTGTATCGTGTATTTGGATAACACTAGATTTATTTCTAGTTTTCGACCATAGTTAGTTTTTTAAAGTGTTATAAAATATGAATACCCTGTTTTTTTCATACGAGACAATAGAAAATATTTTAAATTTAATTTTTCTTGTTACATTAGACTTTTCATACTTCACGCGATTCGTGATTTTTCCCTAAGTC
This sequence comes from Stegophylla sp. TES_Ste_2020, assembly GCA_025469315.1. Lineage (NCBI taxonomy): Eukaryota > Metazoa > Arthropoda > Insecta > Hemiptera > Aphididae > Stegophylla > Stegophylla sp. TES_Ste_2020. The sequence goes on from JAIPRM010000470.1 coordinate 48,680, forward strand.
GGCGTGAACTCAAAAACGAGACTTCCGAACATTCAATGAAATATTGCCTCCCTCTCCCCCGGCCGAAAGCGTCTTGAAATAATACTGTTGCCTTATTTCCGGTCAACATCCTGAATGCAAACGGCGGAGCACGAACCCTCTACGACACTTTTCGCAGCAAATATTATTTTTGCATAATATTATAACGCATTGTCACATAAATCACCGGTTCTGATGTGTCGAAAAATCCTCGCCCGAGTCCAGGGCGTCTAGCTAGCGCGTCGTGATAATTTTTCTCATTCTAACGTTTTTTTTTCTCTTCTTTTCGCGTTTCTATCCATAATACATTATTATTATTCTCCGTCGGACGTCTTTATCTACTACGGACGTAATGTATAATATACTCATATCTGCAGGACCACTTGACCGTGTATATTATTATAATAAACACACATGATATTCTTGCAGCAGTCGTTACGTATTATTAAGTCACGTATAAGACCGCGTACATATTTATATTCGTTCAAAACGCACGTACCGTATTATGTGCGGTAATACATACACATACTCACTCGGTTATTCTGCATCGATGACGGGCTGCTAGTCGTCGTCAGTCGTGACCAGTTTTCGAACAGTAATGTAGAGAAAAATCCGCGAACGCTTGTCAATTATTCACTTTACGTTGTCCGTTCTGCCCCATACACACACACACTGATATATAATTTTATATATTATATACACACACGTGCACACGGCGAGTGTCATAGTTCAGCACAAACGTTGCGATTCCCATATATAAGACAGCAAAATAATTAAACATAATCGACGTGAGGCCAAATATTATGTTCAACGTCTCCTCTTTCACAATTATCATTATCATCGTCATTACTGTGGTAACGGAAACTCGTTGGAAATATTATATTATAAAAACGGAGCAGCGAAATGATTGCTCCTGGATGTGTGTTCCCGGATGTTTCGGAAATCGAGGTCGAGAATATTGAACTATCTCGTACTATTCGCATTATTATTATTATTATTATTATTATTTTAAGGCGCGGCGCTTTTGTACCCGCAATCGACCGGTGGTGCGTGTATCTGTCATTGGTGTGTACGCCGCCAATTTCTTTTTCATAACTTTGCGTTGTTCTAATATCGAGTCGGTTCTACCTTCGAACTCGGGTGGACGAATAATATCGTTTAAACTCGTTTCAAAACGCTTTACGGCGAAAGAGGAAGAAGATTTATTCGTCTACAAACACTCACGGATAGCGTTTAGCAAAAGGTTTACTTACCGGTCAGGGGGATGGCGTTTTAAAGATATAACACTCCACTCAGCACCATTCATTAGAAAAAAATAAAGTATATTTTGTTAGTGTATATTATAGGTAAGGACAACAGTCGCCACCGCGGTCTGACTCTGGACTCCGGAAGACAGAAAACTGTCGACATGCTTGAAGTGCACGAGTTATTTTTATTTAACTGTGGTATTTAAAAAAATAATTATTTCTCAATAACTTGGAAAGCTATTACAATTCTTGAAAACTTATGAAATTCGTTCTAAAGGAAACAGACCACTATGATGCTGTATATTCGAACTTTCAATGCCGACACTTCAAATAGAAATAAATAGAAAATAATCGACTTGAGGTTTCTGTGTACACACTTACAAAAGTACACCAGACGTGTATTCTAACTGAAAAAAATCTGGTAACCATTAGTACTGTTATATGAAACCTCATTTTCCAAAATGAATAATTCTCTGAAGAAAAAAAAAAATGTGTCAATTAAAGTTAACTGACTCTCTTGAGGACACTTAACAGAATATAACAGCTGTTCTTTACGAGCTCTAGATTAAAAAAAAAAAAAAAGGCCAAGGACAAGAAGTGAATTTTCCCATTATAAACGTTTGATTTTAGTCAATATCGCACAGATTTTTAATGCATTTTAGTGACATTAAGTTTCATAACAATTTATTTTTCTCTGTACCTCGTTCATTTAATTTTCGTAAACATCCGGACTTCGTAGTAAATGACTTATCGATTCCTGTGTTAGGATCACTCTGTTCTGGACATTTTTTAGTATAAATATTATTTCTGTATACTGATGTTACTCTATATTCTATAACATTCTCCCTTGTATAATAAACTATTATTGTTTACGTTAAAATATTGCTTATGTTTGCATTTGAACATAGTGACTTGAGGCATATACTTAATAATATATATATACTAAATATCATTGTTTTTGACTTCGGGGTAGCATAAGGTAACGACGTGTGGAAAAAATTTCCTAGTTTTCACTACACTCTTTATTAAGCATTTCTCATAATCTCGGTGTATGGAATAAACTTTAGTGAAATGGATCGCCATTTTAAACCACTTTGACTATGCGCTAAAAAGACACTGCAACAATATTTTGCTTTCGGACGAGAAACACTGCTGTTTATAATACTAGTATGTATAGGATGGAAATAGATATATAGATAACAAAAATTTGACAAACAAATTTAGCTGAACTCTATTGAAAATTACATTTTATAATTAGTTAGTATCTTTTGTATTTTCTTTTTATTCAACAATACATTTTATTTTATAATTTTAATAGTTCAAAAACATAAAACATACTTATTTTTCTTTTTTTTTTCGTGACTTTAGAAAAATCACATTGGTTTGAAATCGATTGCTTATCATTTTCCGTCTTAAAATCTTGAGTAGCGTATTTCATTATTTCTGTTGTTTGTCGGGACGATTGAACACGATGCCTAAAATATAGAGATGATCTCGTTTTTACTTGCCTATGATCATCATAATATATACGTCAGCGCGGTAATTATATTTCTCTCACGAGTGCATATTATTTTGATTTCTCTGCGTGACGAAATACGTGTGAACAAATGGAAAATCAAATTCCGCTACGGTGTACGAGATCCCCGTGTGCACGAGGGGATCATCTCTATGTTCGTACCGGTTGACCTCTAACACGCAGAAGCAGCAGCAGCAGCAGCAGCAGCAGGTGTGACCGATGCGCGTCAAACAAAAGCCATTTGATTATCATAAAACGCGGAAACACGTGTCCTGCTGCTCGCAAACGACCGCGAAAACTAGACCTAACTCCCGTTGAATAGTTTGAAAATATACATAATTTATTTCAATAATACAGACGTTACTTGTCCGTGCAGTTTTTACGCGTTGTTATTAATCGGTGTACAAAAATATTTGTACAAATCGACTGTAATTAAATAATTACCCCGGAATAACCCGCGGGCTATACACATAGTACCTCGACATGCGTTATATACGTAACCTTCCGGCGGCGCCGTGACGATGCGGCATCGCTAAAATTAAACCGTCGCGATAAATCAACCGTGCAGAATCCGCCCCGTGTGGTTAGAATGTTTTTCATGCGATATTTCAAAACGAAATCACGTTGTTTTTACATATTATTCGTGTTATGATAGTCTCAGATCTGCATAAACACGTGTAAATTATTTTCCGTGGGTTGGTCGTTTTCGCGTTTTTACATATTATTGTGTATTGTGTACGCAATAAATCGAATAAAACGCATTCCAGTAAGTTGGCTTCAGTTACGAATCTATTATGGTCATCACGTGCGGGCAGATGCGTGGCCAGAAGGGGACTAAGGGTGCTAAATCTTCCTCCCCCCCCCATATCGTGGTGCTCAGTTAGTTGTTGTCGTTTTAAATCTTAGATAGAAAATTACGCGAATCTAATTAAAAATATTTTTACTTCTTTTATTAATTAAGAATTATAATATATAGAATGATAAAAATGGTAATTCATTTAATGTTTTAAGTGAAAAATTATTTATTGACAAAGAAATGTATTAAAAAAAGCTGGACATACTTCGCACGATGGGTGATATTTTCTTGACGGGTGTATTGAATTTTAAAGAAAAGATAAATAATTTCTTTAATAAAACGATTCTGAACGAAGGAAGCTAATAATATAAAAAATAAATGAGAAAAAAAAATGTTAGAAAAATGTCCAACATTTTTTTTCATATTTTCAAAATTTTCTCGCTCCAAATTCTTTCTTATATTATTTTCTATCTATGTTTAAATTTTCATATAACTCGGATCAAAAAATGATGTTTCCGAGTCGTTTTTATTGAAATTATTTATTTCCAAAAAAAAAAAAAAAAAATTGAAGAATTGAGAAATTCAAAAAATGACCTCTCTAAAGTACAATCTAGAAGCAAATTCGATTTCAAAAAGTTACTAATCGAAACTTTTGGACAAGTATTTCCATACAAAAAGTTGTATACAGAAAAAAAATAAAAAAATAATAAATAAATAAACATCATTGTAAAAACACTAGCTTCTTCACTTCGTTCAGAATCTAATATATGCCATTAAAATTATATGGAAAGTAACCGGCGTGAATGAAACCACTAAAGCCGGGGGTTATCCTTGTAAAGTTCTCTCCGTTTCGAAATACCAAACATTCGTGTACCGCGATTCGTTTTTATCAATTAAGGTCAACCCGCGCGATGGCTCCGATAGAATATTATTACTCTCGCCGTTAATCCTAATCCTGTTGAGTGGAAAAGTCGTCTGGGCCGCACGATGTCATCCGCATGAGTGGCTTATAACATATGTTAGACAGGACATGTACCAATGTATTATTATTATTATTATTATACGTTTATTCTGGAATATGATTTGTTGTGTCACGCTCTAGAGCACGTCCAACAACGTCACAGCTGCTATGACCCTGCCGTGACCACCATTTCCTGATGATATTATCAGTTGTTATCAATTTTAATAACACAACACTGACTGTAAACACGTTCGGCGGTTCGGAAAAATAAATTACTATCTATTTTTCCGATAAATTTCCACCGCGCGGTATTAATGGACTCCGTGACATTTTCGAACGGGTCACTGGACGTAGAAACCATATTTTATTATAACTCGGTCGTCTCACGTTACCCTGACGTCCGGATTGGACTATTTTAAAGAAACAATATAGTATTACAAAACTCGCGCTAATATTACAAATATAATATATAAGAAAATTTATGTGCTTGCTTCGGGTCTTTTTTTGTGTTGATACTACAGCAAACTACGATTTATAATTTAGTGTTATTTTACGTGTTACAAAACGACGTAAATATTATTGTCCGTGGCAAATAAAGGAAGTGATAATATACCGGAAACAATAATATTAATAATATCTATCAATAATGTTATTTGTATTATATTACGTTCATATTATAAATGTATAAAAAAATAAAAAATACGACTCTTATTAATTTTTTTTTTTACGATAAGTACCTAACTAAAATTTTTATTGTCATTTGTACACAGTAGACGTCCCAAGGGTCATAATGCAAAATAATTCCGTGTATCTACAGTTAACTTGATATCGTGTGGTGTGCGTGTGTGCGCGCGTGCGAGTGTGTCTTTACGACCAAAAATTATGATATGCCATAAAACTTCACGTGACTATTTTGTATATTTACATTATATTTTCTGAAATATTATTCGAAAAATATAATACTTTTAAACCAGTAGTGATGCGTAGGCTAGTTTTCGTAGTAAGCATTTCCAAATAATATTCTGCTCTTTCAATTCAAAGTTAAAATCAAAATCTTTAATCCAAATGTATAGACTATACTTCTCTAGGAATAGTTAAAGCCCAAATTATAAATTTTTTTGGTTAAGCTTTCCTGCATTTTAGTTTAATCAATTTCTCGGATAGACATTTGGGTTAATGAGCTTAGAATTTTTAATTTGTATTGCGTCGTTAGTGAAAATAGAAGAGTTGTAATATTTTGTTTAGTGACACAAAGTCTATTTTACATAAATTTTTAATACTAATCTCATCCAAGTCACTCTATTGATACATATATTATGTATTTGCATGTATTTTGGTTGAAAAACGTGCTCATTGTATTTATTTCATCCGGAATACGCGTAGATTATAATGTATAATAGGGAAATATTCATCTGATCTGCCAAACGAATTTTCATTCATTTTCATCGAAAGCAAGAAGTGGTCGACGAGTGCGCGGACACCGTGACGAACACGAAGGAACACTAAGGATATATTTCTTGTAATATAATGTCGCAGGGGATCGCGCGTAAGTGTAGGACGTTTTATACGGCGTTATTCGACCGAATCTGTAGGTTTCGGAAATCGTTTTTTTCTTCTTCTAATGGAATTCTATAAGGATTCGGGTTGAGTGAAATAAACAAAACACACGACGACGATAAGTCGAGTTAATGGATTTTGATTTACATTGTGTACATTCAGTTAATTCCGTGAGGAGAAGATAATATATATATATTGTGTTCATTTCACTTCTGTGGAGTTATACATTATGTTTAACGTTCACTTGTTCGGTATGTTCAGATAATATTATAATCAGTTAAACACGTTTTTATATTTGTTCTTTCCTGTTCAGTGAAGTCAATACACAGTGGCTTTTAGACATCGAAATTTATATTTTATATACACTATTTTTTGTAAATATAACTAACAGTGAAACACACTCGTATTTAGTATACGTATACGCTATGCCGACTATACGTTACATAGTGTATGCAAATGTCAAAATTTTACTCATTGTTCGATGTATTTTGAATATTTTACAAAATGAATAAATTATTTTACCTAGCAAAATAGTACCGAGCGACGAATCGATCGTTTTATCCAATTATTAAGGCTTAAAAACCGATGTAATGCGATATCACTCAACTATCGTCTTTTATTCTACAATTTTATACCTTAGTATAACAGTCTCCGAAGAACTATACCAATAGGTTCTTTTTAGTTATTGTATTTTTGCATTTGCAGTGGTAATAAAAAATATACGAACTGGTATACAAGATTATTTTTCGTTATGCCTCTTTACCGATCTAATATTATGTGAGTGAATATTCACATGGTCTTAAATGCTCTAAAACAACGATTCTCGACCTTTTTATAATATGCGAGTTCCACTCACATATTTTGAACATTTCCACGTACCATTTTAACAATAATCTTTTTTTAGATTCTGAATGAAGTGAAGAAGCTAGTGTTTTTACAATAATGTTCATTTTTTTATTTTTATTTTTCTGTGTACAACTTTTCGTATAGAAATACTTGTCCAAAAGTTTCGATCAATAACTTTTTGAAACCGGATTTGCCTTTAGATTGTACTTTAAACAGGTCATTTTTTGAATTTCTCAATTCTTCAATTTTTT